>CM047429.1:17204501-17504858 GCA_026168455.1 Theocolax elegans | reverse complement strand
CCCGAAATATGCAGGAAATTCGTAATTAGTAGATTCATGATTCCTCAGAAATTCGCGTAATATCCAGGAAATCCCGTAATTGGTTAAAGTCATCACGAATTTCTTCAAATATTCCCGTAATATCCAGGAAATCCCATATTTAGTAGAGTTATCCAGAAATACCTCAGAAATTCCCGAAATATCAGGAAATTTCGTAATTAGTAGATTCATCCTGAATTTCCTCAGAAATTCCCGAAATATCAAGGAAATCCCGTAATTGGCAGAGTCATCACGAATTTCCTCTGATATTCCCAAAATATCCAAGATATCCCGTAATTAGTAGTCATCTCGAATTTCTTCAGAAATTTCCGATATATCCAGAAATTCCCATAATTAATAGCGTCGTCCCGAAATACCTCAGAATTTCCCGAAATATCCAGGAAATCCCGTAATTAGTGGAGTCATCCCGAATTTCTTCAGAAATTCCCGAAATATCCAGAAATTCACATAATTAGTAGCGTCGTCCCGAAATACCTCAGGAATTCCCTAAAGATCCAAAAAATCCCGTAATTAGTAGACTCATCACAAATTTCCTCCGAAATTCGCGTAATATCCAGGAAAGCCCGTAATTGGTAGAATCATCCCGAAATAGCTCAAAAAATCCCTAAAGATCCAGGAAATTCCGTAATTAGTAGTAATCCCGATTTTTTCAGAAATTCCCGAATTATCCAGAAAATCCCGTTATTATTGGTGTTATCCCGAATTTCCACAGAAATTCCCGAAAGATCCAGGAAATCCCGTAATTGGTAGAGTCATCACGAATTTCCTCTGATATTCCCGAAATATCCAGAAATTCACATAATTAGTAGCGTCGTCCCGAAATACCTCAGGAATTCCCTAAAGATCCAAAAAATCCCGTAATCAGTGGAGTCATCACGAATTTCCTCTGATATTCCCAAAATATCCAGAAATTCCCATAATTAGTAGCGTCATCCCGAAATACCTCAGGAATTCCCGAAAGATCCAAAAAATCCCGTAATTAGTGGTGTCTTTCTGAAATATTTGAGAAATTCCCGAAATATCCAGAAATTCCCGTCATTGGTAGCGTCATCTCGTAATACCTCAGAAATTCCGAAAAGATCCAGGAAATCCCGTAATTGGTAAAGTCATCACGAATTTCCTCTGATATTCCCATAATATCCAACAAGTCCCGTAATTTATAGTCACCCGAATTTCTTCAGTAATTCCCGAAATATCCAGAAATTCCAATAATTAGTAGCGTCGCCCCGAAATACCTCAGGAATTCCCGAATTATCCAGAAAATACCGTTATTATTGGTGTCATCCCGAATTTCCTCAGAAATTCCCGAAAGATCCAGGAAATCCCGTAATTGGTAGAGTCATCACGAATTTCTTCAGATATTCCCGAAATATCCAGGAAATCCCTTATTTAGTAGAGTTATGCAGAAATACCTCAGAAATTCCCGAAATATCCAGGAAATCCCGTAATTTGTTTAGTTATCCCGAAATAGCTCAAAAATTCCCGAACGATTCAGGAAATTCAGTAATTTGTAGTCATTTCGAATTTCTTTAGAAATTTCCGAATTATCCAGAAATTCCCGTAATTAGTAGCGTCATCCCGAAATACCTCAGAATTTCCCGAAATATCCAGAAAATCCCGTTATTATTGGTGTCATCCCGAATTTCCTCAGAAATTCCCGAAAGATCCAGGAAATCCCGTAATTGGTAGAGTCATCACGAATTTCCTCTGATATTCCCGAAATATCCAGGTTATCTCGTAAATGGTAGAAACATCAAAATATTTCATCTGATATTCCCGAAACATCCAAGAAATCCCGTAATTTGTAGTCATCCCGAAATTCTTCAGTAATTCCCGAAATATCCATAAATTCCCGTAATTACTAGCGTCGTCCCGAAATACCTCAGGAATTACCGAAAGAACCAAAAAATCCCGTAATTAGTGGTGTCTTTCTGAAATATTTGAGAAATTCCCGAAATATCCAGAAATTCCCGTCATTGGTAGCGTCATCTCGTAATACCTCAGAAATTCCGAAAAGATCCAGGAAATCCCGTAATTGGTAAAGTCATCACGAATTTCCTCTGATATTCCCATAATATCCAACAAGTCCCGTAATTTATAGTCACCCGAATTTCTTCAGTAATTTCCAAAATATCCAGTAATTCCCGTAATTAGTAGCGTCATCCCGAAATACCTCAGAAATTCCCGAAAGATCCGGGAAATCCCGTAATTCGTAGAGTCTATCTGAAATATTTGAGAAATTCCCGAAATATCCATAAATTACCGTAATTGGTAGCGTCTTCTCGTAATTCCTCAGAAATTCCCAAAAGATCACAAAATCCCGTAATTGGTAGAGTAATCACGAAATTCCTCAGATATTCCCGAAATATCCAGGAAATCCCGTAATTAGTAGTCATCCCCAATTTCTTCAGAAATTCCCGAATATTCAGAAATTCCCATAATTAGTATCGTCATCCCGAAATAACTCAGGAATTCCCTAAAGATCCAAAAAAATCCCGTAATTAGTGGAGTCATCACGAATTTCCTCCGATATTCCCGAAATATCCAGGAAATCCCGTAATTGGTAGAGCCATCACGAATTTCCTCTAATATTCCCGAAATATCCAGGAAATCCCGTAAATAGTAGTCATCCCGAATTTCTTCAGAAATTTCCGATATATCCAGAAATTCCCATAATTAGTAGCGTCGTCCCGAAATACCTCAGGAATTCCCTAAAGATCCAAAAAATCCCGTAATTAGTGGAGACTTTCTGTTATATTTGAGAAATTCCCGAAATATCCAAGAAATTTCGTAATTAGTAGTCATCCCGAATTTCTCCGGCATTACCCGAAATATCCTGGAAATCCCGTAATTAGTAGAGTAATCCAGAATACCTCGCAAATTCCCGAAATATCCAGGAAATTCCGTAATTAGGAGAGTCTTTCTGAAATATTTCAAAATTCCCGCAATATCCAAGAAATTTCGTAATTAGTAGTCATCCCGAATTTCTCCGGAATTACCCGAAATATCCAGGAAATTCCGTAATTAGTGGATTCTTTCTGAAATATTTCAGAAATTCCCGAAATATCCAGGAAATCCCGTAATTGGTAGAGTAATCACGAATTTCCTCAGATATTCCCGAAATATCCAGAAATTCCCATAATTAGTAGCGTCGCCCCGAAATACCTCAGGAATTCCCGAATTATCCAGAAAATCCCGTTATTATTGGTGTCATCCCGAATTTCCTCAGAAATTCCCGAAAGATCCAGGAAATCCCGTAATTGGTAGAGTCATCACGAATTTCCTCTGATATTCCCGAAATATCCAGGTTATCTCGTAAATGGTAGAAACATCAAAATATTTCATCTGATATTCCCGAAACATCCAAGAAATCCCGTAATTTGTAATCATCCCGAAATTCTTCAGTAATTCCCGAAATATCCATAAATTCCCGTAATTACTAGCGTCGTCCCGAAATACCTCAGGAATTACCGAAAGAACCAAAAAATCCCGTAATTAGTGGTGTCTTTCTGAAATATTTGAGAAATTCCCGAAATATCCAGAAATTCCCGTCATTTTGTAGCGTCATCTCGTAATACCTCAGAAATTCCGAAAAGATCCAGGAAATCCCGTAATTGGTAAAGTCATCACGAATTTCCTCTGATATTCCCATAATATCCAACAAGTCCCGTAATTTATAGTCACCCGAATTTCTTCAGTAATTCCCGAAATATCCAGTAATTCCCGTAATTAGTAGCGTCATCCCGAAATACCTCAGAAATTCCCGAAAGATCCAGGAAATCCCGTAATTCGTAGAGTCTATCTGAAATATTTGAGAAATTCCCGAAATATCCATAAATTACCGTAATTGGTAGCGTCTTCTCGTAATTCCTCAGAAATTCCCAAAAGATCACAAAATCCCGTAATTGGTAGAGTAATCACGAAATTCCTCAGATATTCCCGAAATATCCAGGAAATCCCGTAATTAGTAGTCATCCCCAATTTCTTCAGAAATTCCCGAATATTCAGAAATTCCCATAATTAGTAGCGTCATCCCGAAATAACTCAGGAATTCCCTAAAGATCCAAACAAATCCCGTAATTAGTGGAGTCATCACGAATTTCCTCCGATATTCCCGAAATATCCAGGAAATCCCGTAATTGGTAGAGCCATCACGAATTTCCTCTAATATTCCCGAAATATCCAGGAAATCCCGTAAATAGTAGTGATCCCGAATTTCTTCAGAAATTTCCGATATATCCAGAAATTCCCATAATTAGTAGCGTCGTCCCGAAATACCTCAGGAATTCCCTAAAGATCCAAAAAATCCCGTAATTAGTGGAGACTTTCTGTTATATTTGAGAAATTCCCGAAATATCCAAGAAATTTCGTAATTAGTAGTCATCCCGAATTTCTCCGGCATTACCCGAAATATCCTGGAAATCCCGTAATTAGGAGAGTCTTTCTGAAATATTTCAAAATTCCCGCAATATCCAAGAAATTTCGTAATTAGTAGTCATCTCGAATTTCTCCGGAATTACCCGAAATATCCAGGAAATTCCGTAATTAGTGGATTCTTTCTGAAATATTTCAGAAATTCCCGAAATATCCAGGAAATCCCGTAATTGGTAGAGTAATCACGAATTTCCTCAGATATTCCCGAAATATCCAGAAATTCCCATAATTAGTAGCGTCGCCCCGAAATACCTCAGGAATTCCCGAATTATCCAGAAAATCCCGTTATTATTGGTGTCATCCCGAATTTCCTCAGAAATTCCCGAAAGATCCAGGAAATCCCGTAATTGGTAGAGTCATCACGAATTTCTTCAGATATTCCCGAAATATCCAGGAAATCCCTTATATAGTAGAGTTATGCAGAAATACCTCAGAAATTCCCGAAATATCCAGGAAATCCCGTAATTTGTTTAGTTATCCCGAAATAGCTCAAAAATTCCCGAACGATTCAGGAAATTCAGTAATTTGTAGTCATTTCGAATTTCTTTAGAAATTTCCGAATTATCCAGAAATTCCCGTAATTAGTAGCGTCATCCCGAAATACCTCAGAATTTCCCGAAATATCCAGGAAATCCCGTAATTAGTAGTCATCCCGAATTTCTTCAGAAATTCCCGAAATATCCAGAAATTCCCATAATTTGTAGCGTCGTCCCGAAATACCTCAGGAATTCCCTAAATATCCAAAAAATCCCGTAATTAGTAGAGTCTTTCTGAAATATTTGAGAAATTCCCGAAATATCCAGAAATTCCCGTAATTGGTAGCGTCATCTCGAGATACCTCAGAAATTCCCGAAAGATCCAGGAAATCCCGTAATTGGTAGAGTCATCACGAATTTCCTCTGATATTTCCGAAATATCCAGAAATTCCCATAATTAGTAGCGTCGCCACGAAATACCTCAGGAATTCCATAAAGATCCAGAAAATCCAGTAATTGGTAGAGTCATCACGAATTTCCTCTGATATTCCCG
This sequence comes from Theocolax elegans, assembly GCA_026168455.1. Lineage (NCBI taxonomy): Eukaryota > Metazoa > Arthropoda > Insecta > Hymenoptera > Cerocephalidae > Theocolax > Theocolax elegans. Next base: position 17,499,356 of record CM047429.1, on the reverse strand, counting down.
AAATATCCAAGAAATCCCGTAATTAGTAGTCATCCCGAATTACTTCAGAAATTCCCGAAATATCCAGAAATTCACATAATTAGTAGCGTCGTCCCGAAATATCTCAGGAATTCCCGAAAGATCCAAAAAATCCCGTAATTAGTGGAGTCATCATGAATTTCCTCTGATATTCCCAAAATATCCAGAAATTCCCATAATTAGTAGCGACGCCCCGAAATACCTCAGGAATTCCCGAATTATCCAGAAAATCCCGTTATTATTGGTGTTATCCCGAATTTCCTCAGAAATTCCCGAAATATCCAGGAAATCCCGTAATTGGTAGAGTCATCACGAATTTCCTCTGATATTCCCGAAGTGTCCAAGAAATCCCGTAATTAGTAGTCATCCCTGATTTCTTCAGAAATTCCCGAAATATCCAGAAATTCACATAATTAGTAGCGTCGTCTCGAAATACCTCAGGAATTCCCTAAAGATCCAAAAAATCCCGTAATTAGTAGAGTCTTTCTGAAATATTTGAAAAATTCCCGAAATATCCAGAAATTCCCGTAATTGGTAGCGTCATCTCGAGATACCTCAGAAATTCCCGAAAGATCCAGGAAATCCCGTAATTGGTAGAGTCATCACGAATTTCCTCAGATATTCCCGAAATATCCAGGAAATCCCGTAATTAGTGGAGTCGTCCCGAAAGACTTTCTGATATATTTGAGAAATTCCCGCAATATCCAAGAAATTTCGTAATTAGTAGTCATCCCGAATTTCTCCGGCATTACCCGAAATATCCTGGAAATCCCGTAATTATTAGAGTAATCCTGAATACCTCAGAAATTCCCGAAATATCCAGGAAATTCCGTAATTAGTGGATTCTTTCTGAAATATTTTAGAAATTCCCGAAATATCTAGGAAATTTCGTAATTAGTAGACTCATCCCGAATTTCCTTAGAAATTCCCAAAATATCCAGGATATCCCGTAATTAGTAGCGTCATCCTGAAATACCTCAGAAATTCTCGAAATATCCAGGAAATCCCGTAATTAGTAGCGTCATCACGAATTTCCTCAAATATTCCCGAAATATCAAGGAAATCCCGTAATTAGTAGAGTCTTTCTGAAATATTTGAAAATTCCCGCAATATCCAAGAAATTTCGCAATTAGTAGTCATCCCGAATTTCTCCGGAATTACCCGAAATATCCAGGAATTTCCGTAATTAGTGGATTCTTTCTGAAATATTTCAGAAATTCCCGAAATATCCAGGAAATCCCGTAATTGGTAGAGTCATCACGAATTTCCTCAGATATTCCCGAATTATCCAGGAAACCCCGTAATTAGTGGAGTCTTTCTGAAATATTTCAGAAATTCCAGAAATATCCAGGAAATTCCGTAATTAGTATACTCATCCCAAATTTCCTCCGAAATTCGCGTAATATCCAGGAAATCCCGAAATTGGTAGAATCATCCCGAAATACCTCAGGATCTTCCGAAATATCCAAGAAATTTCCTAATTAGTAGTCATCCCGAATTTCTTCGGAAATACCCGAAATAACCTGGAAATCCCGTAATTAGTAGAGTCATCATGAATTTCCTCTGATATTCCCAAAATATCCAGAAATTCCCATAATTAGTAGCGACGCCCCGAAATACCTCAGGAATTCCCGAATTATCCAGAAAATCCCGTTATTATTGGTGTTATCCCGAATTTCCTCAGAAATTCCCGAAATATCCAGGAAATCCCGTAATTGGTAGAGTCATCACGAATTTCCTCTGATATTCCCGAAGTGTCCAAGAAATCCCGTAATTAGTAGTCATCCCTGATTTCTTCAGAAATTCCCGAAATATCCAGAAATTCACATAATTAGTAGCGTCGTCTCGAAATACCTCAGGAATTCCCTAAAGATCCAAAAAATCCCGTAATTAGTAGAGTCTTTCTGAAATATTTGAAAAATTCCCGAAATATCCAGAAATTCCCGTAATTGGTAGCGTCATCTCGAGATACCTCAGAAATTCCCGAAAGATCCAGGAAATCCCGTAATTAGTGGAGTCGTCCCGAAAGACTTTCTGATATATTTGAGAAATTCCCGCAATATCCAAGAAATTTCGTAATTAGTAGTCATCCCGAATTTCTCCGGCATTACCCGAAATATCCTGGAAATCCCGTAATTATTAGAGTAATCCTGAATACCTCAGAAATTCCCGAAATATCCAGGAAATTCCGTAATTAGTGGATTCTTTCTGAAATATTTTAGAAATTCCCGAAATATCTAGGAAATTTCGTAATTAGTAGACTCATCCCGAATTTCCTTAGAAATTCCCAAAATATCCAGGATATCCGTAATTAGTAGCGTCATCCTGAAATACCTCAGAAATTCTCGAAATATCCAGGAAATCCCGTAATTAGTAGCGTCATCACGAATTTCCTCAAATATTCCCGAAATATCAAGGAAATCCCGTAATTAGTAGAGTCTTTCTGAAATATTTGAAAATTCCCGCAATATCCAAGAAATTTCGCAATTAGTAGTCATCCCGAATTTCTCCGGAATTACCCGAAATATCCAGGAATTTCCGTAATTAGTGGATTCTTTCTGAAATATTTCAGAAATTCCCGAAATATCCAGGAAATCCCGTAATTGGTAGAGTCATCACGAATTTCCTCAGATATTCCCGAATTATCCAGGAAACCCCGTAATTAGTGGAGTCTTTCTGAAATATTTCAGAAATTCCAGAAATATCCAGGAAATTCCGTAATTAGTATACTCATCCCAAATTTCCTCCGAAATTCGCGTAATATCCAGGAAATCCCGAAATTGGTAGAATCATCCCGAAATACCTCAGGATCTTCCGAAATATCCAAGAAATTTCCTAATTAGTAGTCATCCCGAATTTCTTCGGAAATACCCGAAATAACCTGGAAATCCCGTAATTAGTAGAGTAATCCAGAAATACCTCAGAAATTCCCGAAATATCCAGTAAATTCCGTAATTAGTAGACTCATCACAAATTTCCTCCGAAATTCCCGTAATATCCAGGAAAGCCCGTAATTGGTAGAATCATCCCGAAATAGCTCCAAAAATCCCTAAAGATCCAGGAAATTCCGTAATTAGTAGTAATCCCGATTTTTTCAGAAATTCCCGAATTATCCAGAAAATCTCGTTATTATTGGTGTTATCCCGAATTTCCACAGAAATTCCCGAAAGATCCAGGAAATCCCGTAATTGGTAGAGTCATCACGAATTTCTTCAGAAATTCCCGAAATATCCAGAAATTCCCATAATTAGTAGCGTCGTCCCGAAATACCTCAGGAATTCCCTATAGGTCCAAAAAATCCCGTAATTAGTAGAGTCATCACGAATTTCCTCTGATGTTCCCGAAATATCCAGAAATTCCCATAATTAGTAGCGTCATCCCGAAATACCTCAGGTATTCCCGAAAGATCCAAAAAATCCCGTAATTAGTGGAGTCATCATGAATTTCCTCTGATATTCCCGAAATATCCAGAAATTCCCATAATTAGTAGCGACGCCCTGAAATACCTCAGGAATTCCCGAATTATCCAGAAAATCCCGTTATTATTGGTGTTATCCCGAATTTCCTCAGAAATTCCCGAAATAACCAGGAAATCCCGTAATTGGTAGAGTCATCACGAATTTCCTCTGATATTCCCGAAATGTCCAAGAAATCCCGTAATTAGTAGTCATCCCTGATTTCTTCAGAAATTCCCGAAATATCCAGAAATTCACATAATTAGTAGCGTCGTCCCGAAATACCTCAGGAATTCGCTAAAGATCCAAAAAATCCCGTAATTAGTAGAGTCTTTCTGAAATATTTGAGAAATTCCCGAAATATCCAGAAATTCCCGTAATTTGTAGCGTCATCTCGAGATACCTCAGAAATTCCCGAAAGATCCACGAAATCCCGTAATTGGTAGAGTCATCCCGAATTTCTCCGGAATTACCCAAAATATCCAGGAAATTCCGTAATTAGTGGATTCTTTCTGAAATATTACAGAAATTCCCGAAATATCCAGAAATTCCCATAATTAATAGCGTCGTCCCGAAAAACCTCAGGAATTCCCTAAGATCCAAAAAATTCCGTAATTAGTGGAGTCATCTCGAATTTCCTCTGATATTCCCGAAATATCCAGAAATTCCCATAATTAGTAGCGTCGCCCCGAAATACCTCAGGAATTCCCGAATTATCCAGAAAATCCCGTTATTATTGGTGTCATCCCGAATTTCCTCAGAAATTCCCGAAAGATCCAGGAAATCCCGTAATTGGTAGAGTCATCACGAATTTCCTCTGATATTCCCGAAATATCCAGAAATTCCCATAATTAGTAGCGTCGCCCCGAAATACCTCAGGAATTCCCTAAAGATCCAGAAAATCCCGTAATTAGTGGAGTCATCACGAATTTCCTCTGATATTCCCGAAATATCCAAGAAATCCCGTAATTGGTAGAGTCATCACGAATTTCCTCTGATATTCCCGAAATATCCAAGAAATCCCGTAATTAGTAGTCATCCCGAATTACTTCAGAAATTCCCGAAATATCCAGAAATTCACATAATTAGTAGCGTCGTCCCGAAATACCTCAGGAATTCCCTAAAGATCCAAAAAATCCCGTAATCAGTGGAGTCATCACGAATTTCCTCTGATTTTCCCGAATAATCCAGAAATTCCCATAATTAGTAGCGACGCCCCGAAATACCTCAGGAATTCCCGAATTATCCAGAAAATCCCGTTATTATTGGTGTTATCCCGAATTTCCTCAGAAATTCCCGAAAAATCCAGGAAATCCCGTAATTGGTAGAGTCATCACGAATTTCCTCTGATATTCCCGAAATGTCCAAGAAATCCCGTAATTAGTAGTCATCCCTGATTTATTCAGAAATTCCCGAAATATCCAGAAATTCACATAATTAGTAGCGTCGTCCCAAAATACCTCAGGAATTCCCTAAAGATCCAAAAAATCCCGTAATTAGTAGAGTCTTTCTGAAATATTTGAGAAATTCCCGAAATATCCAGAAATTCCCGTAATTGGTAGCGTCATCTCGAGATACCTCAGAAATTCCCGAAAGATCCAGGAAATCCCGTAATTGGTAGAGTCATCACGAATTTCCTCAGATATTCCCGAAATATCCAGGAAATCCCGTAATTAGTGGAGTCGTCCCGAAAGACTTTCTGATATATTTGAGAAATTCCTGCAATATCCAAGAAATTTCGTAATTTGTAGTCATCCCGAATTTCTCCGGCATTACCCGAAATATCCTGGAAATCGCGTAATTAGTAGAGTAATCCTGAATACCTCAGAAATTCCCGAAATATCCAGGAAATTCCGTAATTAGTGGATTCTTTCTGAAATATTTTAGAAATTCCCGAAATATCTAGGAAATTTCGTAATTAGTAGACTCATCCCGAATTTCCTCAGAAATTCCCAAAGTATCCAGGATAACCCGTAATTAGTAGCGTCATCCAGAAATACCTCAGAAATTCTCGAATTATCCAGGAAATCCCGTAATTAGTAGCGTCATAACGAATTTCCTCAAATATTCCCGAAATATCCAGGAAATCCCGTAATTAGTAGAGTCTTTCTGAAATATTTCAAAATTACCGCAATATCCAAGAAATTTCGCAATTAGTAGTCATCCCGAATTTCTCCGGAATTACCCGAAATATCCAGGAATTTCCGTAATTAGTGGATTCTTTCTGAAATATTTCAGAAATTCCCGAAATATCCAGGAAATCCCGTAATTGGTAGAGTCATCACGAATTTCCTCAGATATTCCCGAAATATCCAGGAAACCCCGTAATTAGTTGAGTCTTTCTGAAATATTTCAGAAATTCCCGCAATATCCAAGAAATTTCCTAATTAGTAGTCATCCCGAATTTCTTCGGAAATACCCGAAATAACCTGGAAATCCCGTAATTAGTAGAGTTATCCAGAAATACCTCAGAAATTCCCCAAACATCCAGTAAATTCCGTAATTGGTAGACTCATCACAAATTTTCTCCGAAATTCGCGTAATATCCAGGAAAGCCCGTAATTGGTAGAATCATCCCGAAATAGCTCCAAAAATCCCTAAAGATCCAGGAAATTCCGTAATTAGTAGTAATCCCGATTTTTTCAGAAATTCCCGAATTATCCAGAAAATCCCGGTATTATTGGTGTTATCCCGAATTTCCACAGAAATTCCCGAAAGATCCAGGAAATCCCGTAATTATTAGAGTCATCACGAATTTCTTCAGAAATTCCCGAAATTTCCAGAAATTCCCATAATTAGTAGCGTCGTCCCGAAATACCTCAAGAATTCCCTATAGATCCAAAAAATCCCGTAATTAGTAGAGTCATCACGAATTTCCTCTGATATTCCCGAAATATCCAGAAATTCCCATAATTAGTAGCGTCGCCCCGAAATACCTCAGGAATTCCCTAAAGATCCAGAAAATCCCGTAATTAGTGGAGTCATCACGAATTTCCTCTGATATTCCCGAAATATCCAAGAAATCCCGTAATTGGTAGAGTCATCACGAATTTCCTCTGATATTCCCGAAATATCCAAGAAATCCCGTAATTAGTAGTCATCCCGAATTACTTCAGAAATTCCCGAAATATCCAGAAATTCACATAATTAGTAGCGTCGTCCCGAAATACCTCAGGAATTCCCTAAAGATCCAAAAAATCCCGTAATTAGTGGAATCATCACGAATTTCCTCTGATATTCCCGAAATATCCAGAAATTCCCATAATTAGTAGCGTCATCCCGAAATACCTCAGGAATTCCCGAAAGATCCAAAAAATCCCGTAATTAGTGGATTCATCATGAATTTCCTCTGATATTCCCGAAATATCCAGAAATTCCCATAATTAGTAGCGACGCCCCGAAATACCTCAGGAATTCCCGAATTATCCAGAAAATCCCGTTATTATTGGTGTTATCCCGAATTTACTCAGAAATTCCCGAAATATCCAGTAAATCCCGTAATTGGTAGAGTCATCACGAATTTCCTCTGATATTCCCGAAATGTCCAAGAAATCCCGTAATTGGTAGAGTCAGCACGAATTTCCTCAGATATTCCCGAAATATCCAGGAAATCCCGTAATTAGTGGAGTCTTTCTGAAATATTTCAGAAATTCCCGCAATATCCAAGAAATTTCGTAATTAGTAGTCATCCCGAATTTCTCCGGAATTACCCGAAATATCCTGGAAATCCCGTAATTAGTAGAGTAATCCAGAAATACCTCAGAAATTCCCGAAATATCCAGGAAATTCCGTAATTAGTGGTTTCTTTATGAAATATTTCAGAAATTCCCGAAATATGCAGGAAATTTCGTAATTAGTAGATTCATCCTGAATTTCCTCAGAAATTCGCGTAATATCCAGGAAATCCCGTAATTGGTAAAGTCATCACGAATTTCTTCAGATATTCCCGTAATATCCAGGAAATCCCATATTTAGTAGAGTTATCCAGAAATACCTCAGAAATTCCCGAAATATCCAGGAAATTTCGTAATTAGTAGATTCATCCTGAATTTCCTCAGAAATTCCCGAAATATCAAGGAAATCCCGTAATTGGCAGAGTCATCACGAATTTCCTCTGATATTCCCAAAATATCCAAGATATCCCGTAATTAGTAGTCATCTCGAATTTCTTCAGAAATTTCCGATATATCCAGAAATTCCCATAATTAATAGCGTCGTCCCGAAATACCTCAGAATTTCCCGAAATATCCAGGAAATCCCGTAATTAGTGGAGTCATCCCGAATTTCTTCAGAAATTCCCGAAATATCCAAGAAATCCCGTAATTAGTAGTCATCCCGAATTACTTCAGAAATTCCCGAAATATCCAGAAATTCACATAATTAGTAGCGTCGTCCCGAAATACCTCAGGAATTCCCTAAAGATCCAAAAAATCCCGTAATCAGTGGAGTCATCACGAATTTCCTCTGATGTTCCCAAAATATCCAGAAATTCCCATAATTAGTAGCGTCATCCCGAAATACCTCAGGAATTCCCGAAAGATCCAAAAAATCCCGTAATTAGTGGAGTCATCATGAATTTCCTCTGATTTTCCCGAATAATCCAGAAATTCCCATAATTAGTAGCGACGCCCCGAAATACCTCAGGAATTCCCGAATTATCCAGAAAATCCCGTTATTATTGGTGTTATCCCGAATTTCCTCAGAAATTCCCGAAATATCCAGGAAATCCCGTAATTGGTAGAGTCATCACGAATTTCCTCTGATATTCCCGAAATGTCCAAGAAATCCCGTAATTAGTAGTCATCCCTGATTTCTTCAGAAATTCCCGAAATATCCAGAAATTAACATAATTAGTAGCGTCGTCCCAAAATACCTCAGGAATTCCCTAAAGATCCAAAAAATCCCGTAATTAGTAGAGTCTTTCTGAAATATTTGAGAAATTCCCGAAATATCCAGAAATTCCCGTAATTGGTAGCGTCATCTCGAGATACCTCAGAAATTCCCGAAAGATCCAGGAAATCCCGTAATTGGTAGAGTCATCACGAATTTCCTCAGATATTCCCGAAATATCCAGGAAATCCCGTAATTAGTGGAGTCGTCCCGAAAGACTTTCTGATATATTTGAGAAATTCCCGCAATATCCAAGAAATTTCGTAATTTGTAGTCATCCCGAATTTCTCCGGCATTACCCGAAATATCCTGGAAATCGCGTAATTAGTAGAGTAATCCTGAATACCTCAGAAATTCCCGAAATATCCAGGAAATTCCGTAATTAGTGGATTCTTTCTGAAATATTTTAGAAATTCCCGAAATATCTAGGAAATTTCGTAATTAGTAGACTCATCCCGAATTTCCTCAGAAATTCCCAAAGTATCCAGGATAACCCGTAATTAGTAGCGTCATCCAGAAATACCTCAGAAATTCTCGAAATATCCAGGAAATCCCGTAATTAGTAGCGTCATAACGAATTTCCTCAAATATTCCCGAAATATCCAGGAAATCCCGTAATTAGTAGAGTCTTTCTGAAATATTTCAAAATTACCGCAATATCCAAGAAATTTCGCAATTAGTAGTCATCCCGAATTTCTCCGGAATTACCCGAAATATCCAGGAATTTCCGTAATTAGTGGATTCTTTCTGAAATATTTCAGAAATTCCCGAAATATCCAGGAAATCCCGTAATTGGTAGAGTCATCACGAATTTCCTCAGATATTCCCGAAATATCCAGGAAACCCCGTAATTAGTCGAGTCTTTCTGAAATATTTCAGAAATTCCCGCAATATCCAAGAAATTTCCTAATTAGTAGTCATCCCGAATTTCTTCGGAAATACCCGAAATAACCTGGAAATCCCGTAATTAGTAGAGTAATCCAGAAATACCTCAGAAATTCCCGAAACATCCAGTAAATTCCATAATTAGTAGACTCATCACAAATTTCTTCCGAAATTCGCGTAATATCCAGGAAAGCCCGTAATTGGTAGAATCATCCCGAAATAGCTCCAAAAATCCCTAAAGATCCAGGAAATTCCGTAATTAGTAGTAATCCCGATTTTTTCAGAAATTCCCGAATTATCCAGAAAATCCCGTTATTATTGGTGTTATCCCGAATTTCCACAGAAATTCCCGAAAGATCCAGGAAATCCCGTAATTATTAGAGTCATCACGAATTTCTTCAGAAATTCCCGAAATATCCAGAAATTCCCATAATTAGTAGCGTCGTCCCGAAATTCCTCAAGAATTCCCTATAGATCCAAAAAATCCCGTAATTAGTAGAGTCATCACGAATTTCCTCTGATATTCCCGAAATATCCAGAAATTCCCATAATTAGTAGCGTCGCCCCGAAATACCTCAGGAATTCCCTAAAGATCCAGAAAATCCCGTAATTAGTGGAGTCATCACGAATTTCCTCTGATATTCCCGAAATATCCAAGAAATCCCGTAATTGGTAGAGTCATCACGAATTTCCTCTGATATTCCCGAAATATCCAAGAAATCCCGTAATTAGTAGTCATTCCGAATTACTTCAGAAATTCCCGAAATATCCAGAAATTCACATAATTAGTAGCGTCGTCCCGAAATACCTCAGGAATTCCCTAAAGATCCAAAAAATCCCGTAATTAGTGGAATCATCACGAATTTCCTCTGATATTCCCGAAATATCCAGAAATTCCCATAATTAGTAGCGTCATCCCGAAATACCTCAGGAATTCCCGAAAGATCCAAAAAATCCCGTAATTAGTGGATTCATCATGAATTTCCTCTGATATTCCCGAAATATCCAGAAATTCCCATAATTAGTAGCGACGCCCCGAAATACCTCAGGAATTCCCGAATTATCCAGAAAATCCCGTTATTATTGGTGTTATCCCGAATTTCCTCAGAAATTCCCGAAATATCCAGTAAATCCCGTAATTGGTAGAGTCATCACGAATTTCCTCTGATATTCCCGAAATGTCCAAGAAATCCCGTAATTAGTAGTCATCCCTGATTTCTTCAGAAATTCCCGAAATATCCAGAAATTCACATAATTAGTAGCGACGTCCCGAAATACCTCAGGAATTCCCTAAAGATCCAAAAAATCCCGTAATTAGTAGAGTCTTTCTGAAATATTTGAGAAATTCCCGAAATATCCAGAAATTCCCGTAATTGGTAGCGTCATCTCGAGATACCTCAGAAATTCCCGAAAGATCCAGGAAATCCCGTAATTGGTAGAGTCAGCACGAATTTCCTCAGATATTCCCGAAATATCCAGGAAATCCCGTAATTAGTCGAGTCTTTCTGAAATATTTCAGAAATTCCCGCAATATCCAAGAAATTTCGTAATTCGTAGTCATCCCGAATTTCTCCGGAATTACCCGAAATATCCTGGAAATCCCGTAATTAGTAGAGTAATCCAGAAATACCTCAGAAATTCCCGAAATATCCAGGAAATTCCGTAATTAGTGGTTTCTTTATGAAATACCTTAGAAATTCCCGAAATATCCAGGAAATTCCGTAATTAGTAGACTCATGCCGAATTTCCTCAGAAATTCGCGTAATATCCAGGAAATCCTGTAATTGGTAGAGTCATCACGAATTTCCTCTGATATTCCCGAAATATCAAGGAAATCCCGTAATTGGCAGAGTCATCACGAATTTCCTCTGATATTCCCAAAATATCCAAGATATCCCGTAATTAGTAGTCATCCCGAATTTCTTCAGAAATTTCCGATATATCCAGAAATTCCCATAATTAGTAGCGTCGTCCCGAAATACCTCAGGAATTCCCTAAAGATCCAAAAAATCCCGTAATTAGTGGAGTCTTTCTGAAATATTTCAGAAATTCCCGCAATATCCAAGAAATTTCCTAATTAGCAGTCATCCCGAATTTCTTCGGAAATACCCGAAATATCCTGGAAATCCCGTAATTAGTAGAGTAATCCATAAATACCTCAGAAATTCCCGAAATATCCAGGAAATCCCTTATTTAGTAGAGTTATCCAGAAATACCTCAGAAATTCCCGAAATATCCAGGAAATCCCGTAAATTGTTTAGTCATCCCGAAATAGCTCAAAAATTCCCGAAAGATCCAGGTAATTCCGTAAGTATTAGTCATCCCGAAATACCTCAGAAATTCCCGAAATATCCAGGAAATCCCATATTTAGTAGAGTTATTCAGAAATACCTCAGGAATTCCCTAAGGATCCAAAAAATCCCGTAATTAGTAGAGTCTTTCTGAAATATTTGAGAAATTCCCGAAATATCCAGAAATTCCTGTAATTGGTAGCGTCATCTCGAGATACCTCAGAAATTCCCGAAAGATCCAGGAAATCCCGTAATTGGTAGAGTCATCACGAATTTCCTCAGATATTCCCGAAATATCCAGGAAATCCCGTAATTAGTGGAGTCGTCCCGAAAGACTTTCTGATATATTTGAGAAATTCCCGCAATATCCAAGAAATTTCGTAATTAGTAGTCATCCCGAATTTCTCCGGCATTACCCGAAATATCCTGGAAATCCCGTAATTAGTAGAGTAATCCTGAATACCTCAGAAATTCCCGGAATATCCAGGAAATTCCGTAATTAGTGGATTCTTTCTGAAATATTTTAGAAATTCCCGAAATATCTAGGAAATTTCGTAATTAGTAGACTCATCCCGAATTTTCTTAGAAATTCCCAAAATATCCAGGATATCCCGTAATTAGTAGTCATCCCTGATTTCTTCAGAAATTCCCGAAATATCCAGAAATTCCCATAATTAGTAGCGTCGCCCCGAAATACCTCAGGAATTCCCTAAAGATCCAAAAAAATCCCGTAATTAGTGGAGTTATCACGAATTTTCTCTGATATTCCCGAAATATCCAGGAAATCCCGTAATTGGTAGAGTCATCACGAATTTCCTCTGATATTCCCGAAATATCCAAGAAATCCCGTAATTAGTAGTCATCCCGAATTTCTTCAGAAATTCCCGAAATATCCAGAAATTCACATAATTAGTAGCGTCGTCCCGAAATACCTCAGGAATTCCCTAATGATCCAAAAAATCCCGTAATTAGTAGACTCATCACAAATTTCCTCCGAATTTCGCGTAATATCCAGGAAAGCCCGTAATTGGTAGAATCATCCCGAAATAGCTCAAAAAATCCCTAAAGATCTAGGAAATTCCGTAATTAGTAGTAATCCCGATTTTTTCAGAAATTCCCGAATTATCCAGAAAATCCCGTTATTATTGGTGTTATCCCGAATTTCCACAGAATTTCCCGAAAGATCCAGGAAATCCCGTAATTGGTAGGCTCATCACGAATTTCCTCTGATATTCCCGAAATATCCAGAAATTCCCATAATTAGTAGCGTCGCCCCGAAATACCTCAGGAATTCCCTAAAGATCCAAAAAAATCCCGTAATTAGTAGAGTCTTTCTGAAATATTTGAGAAATTCCCGAAATATCCAGAAATTCCCGTAATTGGTAGCGACGTCCCGAAATACCTCAGGAATTCCCTAAAGATCCAAAAAATCCCGTAATTAGTAGAGTCATTCTGAAATATTTGAGAAATTCCCGAAATATCCAGAAATTCCCGTAATTGGTAGCGTCATCTCGAGATACCTCAGAAATTCCCGAAAGATCCAGGAAATCCCGTAATTGGTAGAGTCAGCACGAATTTCCTCAGAAATTCCCGAAATATCCAGGAAATTCCGTAATTAGTGGTTTCTTTATGAAATATTTCAGAAATTCCCGAAATATGCAGGAAATTTCGTAATTAGTAGATTCATCCTGAATTTCCTCAGAAATTCGCGTAATATCCAGGAAATCCCGTAATTGGTAAAGTCATCACGAATTTCTTCAGATATTCCCGTAATATCCAGGAAATCCCATATTTAGTAGAGTTATCCAGAAATACCTCAGAAATTCCCGAAATATCCAGGAAATTCCGTAATTAGTAGACTCATGCCGAATTTCCTCAGAAATTCGCGTAATATCCAGGAAATCCTGTAATTGGTAGAGTCAGCACGAATTTCCTCAGATATTCCCGAAATATCCAGGAAATCCCGTAATTAGTGGAGTCTTTCTGAAATATTTCAGAAATTCCCGCAATATCCAAGGAATTTCGTAATTAGTAGTCATCCCGAATTTCTCCGGAATAACCCGAAATATCCTGGAAATCCCGTAATTAGTAGAGTAATCCAGAAATACCTCAGAAATTCCCGAAATATCCAGGAAATTCCGTAATTAGTGGTTTCTTTCTGAAATATTTAAAAAATTCCCGAAATATCCAGGAAATTCCGTAATTAGTAGACTCATCCCGAATTTCCTCAGAAATTCGCGTAATATCCAGGAAATCCCGTAATTGGTAAAGTCATCACGTATTTCTTCAGATATTCCCGTAATATCCATAAAATCCCATATTTAGTAGAGTTATCCAGAAATATCTCAGAAATTCCCGAAATATCCTGGAAATTCCGTAATTAGTAGACTCATCCCGAATTTCCTCAGAAATTCCCGAAATATCCAGGAAATCCCGTAAATTGTTTAGTCATCCCGAAATAGCTCAAAAATTCCCGAAAGATCCAGGTAATTCCGTAAGTATTAGTCATCCCGAAATACCTCAGAAATTCCCGAAATATCCAGGAAATCCCATATTTAGTAGAGTTATTCAGAAATACCTCAGGAATTCCCTAAGGATCCAAAAAATCCCGTAATTAGTAGAGTCTTTCTGAAATATTTGAGAAATTCCCGAAGTATCCAGAAATTCCCGTAATTGGTAGCGTCATCACGAGATACCTCAGAAATTCCCGAAAGATCCAGGAAATCCCGTAATTGGTAGAGTCAGCACGAATTTTCTCAGATATTCCCGAAATATCCAGGAAATCCCGTAATTAGTGGAGTCTTTCTGTAATATTTCAGAAATTCCCGCAATATCCAAGAAATTTCGTAATTAGTAGTCATCTCGAATTTCTGCGGAATTACCCGAAATATCCTGGAAATCCCGTAATTAGTAGAGTAATCCAGAAATACCTCAGAAATTCCCGAAATATCCAGGAAATTCTGTAATTAGTGGTTTCTTTCTGAAATATTTCAGAAATTCCAGAAATATCCAGGAAATTCCGTAATTAGTAGACTCATCCCGAATTTCCTCAGAAATTCGCGTAATATCCAGGAAATCACGCAATTGGTAAAGTCATCACGAATTTCTTCAGATTTTCCCGAAATATCCAAGAAATCCCTTATTTAGTAGAGTTATCCAGAAATACCTCAGAAATTCCCGAAATATCCAGGAAATCCCGTAAATTGTTTAGTCATCCCGAAATAGCTCAAAAATTCCCGAAAGATGCAGGAAATTCCGTAAGTATTAGTAATCCCGAAATACCTCAGAAATTCCCGAAATATCCAGGAAATCCCATATTTGGTAGAGTTATTCAGAAATACCTCAGGATTCCCTAAGGATCCAAAAAATCCCGTAATTAGTAGAGTCTTTCTGAAATATTTGAGAAATTCCCGAAATATCCAGAAATTCCCGTAATTGGTAGCGTCATCACGAGATACCTCAGAAATTCCCGAAAGATCCAGGAAATCCCGTAATTAGTAGAGTAATCCAGAAATACCTCAGAAATTCCCGAAATATCCAGGAAATTCCGTAATTAGTGGTTTCTTTCTGAAATATTTCAGAAATTCCAGAAATATCCAGGAAATTCTGTAATTAGTAGACTCATCCCGAATTTCCTCAGAAATTCGCGTAATATCCAGGAAATCACGCAATTGGTAAAGTCATCACGAATTTCTTCAGATTTTCCCGAAATATCCAAGAAATCCCTTATTTAGTAGAGTTATCCAGAATACCTCAGAAATTCCCGAAATATCCAGGAAATCCCGTAAATTGTTTAGTCATCCCGAAATAGCTCAAAAATTCCCGAAAGATGCAGGAAATTCCGTAAGTATTAGTAATCCCGAAATACCTCAGAAATTCCCGAAATATCCAGGAAATCCCATATTTGGTAGAGTTATTCAGAAATACCTCAGGATTCCCTAAGGATCCAAAAAATCCCGTAATTAGTAGAGTCTTTCTGAAATATTTGAGAAATTCCCGAAATATCCAGAAATTCCCGTAATTGGTAGCGTCATCACGAGATACCTCAGAAATTCCCGAAAGATCCAGGAAATCCCGTAATTAGTAGAGTAATCCAGAAATACCTCAGAAATTCCCGAAATATCCAGGAAATTCCGTAATTAGTGGTTTCTTTCTGAAATATTTCAGAAATTCCAGAAATATCCAGGAAATTCTGTAATTAGTAGACTCATCCCGAATTTCCTCAGAAATTCGCGTAATATCCAGGAAATTCCGTAATTGGTAAAGTCATCACGAATTTCTTCAGAAATTCCCGTAATATCCAGAAAATCCCATATTTAGTAGAGTTATCCAGAAATACCTCAGAAATTCCCGTAATATAAAGGAAATTCCGTAATTAGTAGACTTATCCCGAATTTCCTCAGAAATTCGCGTAATATCCAGGAAACCCCGTTATTGGTAAAGTCAACACGAATTTCTCCAGATATTCCCGAAATATCCAGGAAATCCCTTATTTAGTAGAGTTATCCAGAAATACCTCAGAAATTCCCGAAATATCCAGGAAATCCCGTAATTTGTTTAGTCATCCCGAAATAGCTCAAACATTCCCGAAAGATCCAGAAATTCCCGTAATTGGTAGCGTCATCTCGAGATACCTCAGAAATTCCCGAAAGATCCAGAAAATCCCGTAATTGGTAGAGTCAGCACGAATTTTCTCAGATAATCCAGAAATATCCAGGAAATCCCGTAATTAGTGGAGTCTTTCTGAAATATTTCAGAAATTCCCGCAATATCCAAGAAATTTCGTAATTAGTAGTCATCCCGAATTACTTCAGAAATTCCCGCAATATTCAAGAAATTTCGTGATTAGTAGTCATCCCGAATTTCTCCGGAATTACCCGAAATATCCTGGAAATCCCGTAATTAGTAGAGTAATCCAGAAATACCTCAGAAATTCCCGAAATATCCAGGAAATTCCGTAATTAGTGGTTTCTTTCTGAAATATTTCAGAAATTCCAGAAATATCCAGGAAATTCCGTAATTAGTAGACTCATCGTGAATTTCCTCAGAAATTCGCGTAATATCCAGGAAATCCCGTAATTGGTAAAGTCATCACGAATTTCTTCAGATATTCCCGTAATATCCAGAAAATCCCATATTTAGTAGAGTTATCCAGAAATACCTCAGAAATTCCCGAAATATAAAGTAAATTCCGTAATTAGTAGACTTATCCCGAATTTCCTCAGAAATTCGCGTAATATCCAGGAAACCCCGTTATTGGTAACGTCAACACGAATTTCTCCAGATATTCCCGAAATATCCAGGAAATCCCTTATTTAGTAGAGTTATCCAGAAATACCTCAGAAATTCCCGAAATATCCAGGAAATCCCGTAATTTGTTTAGTCATCCCGAAATAGCTCAAACATTCCCGAAAGATCCAGGAAATTCCGTAAGTATTAGTGTCGTAAATTCAATTAATATATGTTTAATTTCGTTTCAGTTCAAATATAATTTGAAATAACAATTTCAAAGTGAATTGTTTTTTGGTCCGGTAATGCGGTCGGGCATTTTTCTCTAGAAAACATGTCAGAGTACCGTTCGTGGCCATAGTATAAGCGGTAATGCGGTCGGGCAGTTTTCGTCAAAAAACTTGTCGGAGTACCGTTCGCAACAATTAGTAATAACGCGGTAAGGCGTTCGGGCAACTTGATTGGTCCAGATTGCCAGAAAGTCGTACTTCGCCATATTCCGGAAGGGAAAGAGAAATTGGCGCCAAAAAGCAGGGGGTATAAATCGAGAGTGCAGGATGACGACGAGTTCAGTTAGTCTTCGACGTCCACCTCAAGAGGAACCGTTATTCGCGTCCCATTAAACTTGTAATATTGTAATTTAGTTCATGTATTTCTTCCTTGTTGAAATCCCGTAATTGGTTGAGTCAGCACGAATTTCCTCAGATATATTACGAAATATCCAGGAAATTCCGTAATTAGTGGAGCCTTACTGAAATATTTCAGACATTCCCGAGATATCCAGGAAATTCCGTAATTAGTATACTCATCCCAAATTTCCTCCGAAATTCGCGTAATATCCAGGAAATCCCGTAATTGGTAGAATCATCCCGAAATACCTCAGGAACTTCCGAAAGATCCAGTAAATTCCGTAATTAGTAGTCATCCCGAATTTCTTCAGAAATTCCCGAAATATCCAGAAATTCCCATATTTAGTAGCGTCGTCCCGAAATACCTCAGAATTTCCCGAATTTCCAGGAAATCCCGTAATTAGTGGAGTCATCACGAATTTCCTCTGATATTCCCGAAATATCCAGAAATTCCCATAATTAGTAGCGTCGCCCCGAAATACCTCAGGAATTCCCTAAAGATCCAAAAAATCCCGTAATTAGTGGAGTCATCACGAATTTCTTCAGATATTCCCGTAATATCCAGAAAATCCCGTAATTGGTAGAGTCAGCACGAATTTCCTCAGATATATTACGAAATATCCAGGAAATCCCGTAATTAGTAGTCATCCCGAATTTCTTCAGAAATTCCCGAAAGATCCAGAAATTCCCGTAATTGGTAGCGTCATCACGAGATACCTCAGAAATTCCCGAAAGATCCAAAAAATCCCGTAATTAGTAGACTCATCACAAATTTCCTCTGAAATTCGCGTAATATCCAGGAAAGCCCGTATCTCCGAAATATCCAGGAAATCCCCGTAATTGGTAGAGTCATCACGAATTTCCTCTGATATTCCCGAAATATCCAAGAAATCCCGTAATTAGTAGTCATCCCGAATTTCTTCAGAAATTCCCGAAATATCCAGAATTCACATAATTAGTAGCGTCGTCCCGAAATACCTCAGGAATTCCCTAAAGATCCAAAAATCCCGTACTAGTAGGACTCATCACAAATTTCCTCTGAATTCGCGTAATATCCAGGAAAGCCCGTAATTGGTAAATCATCCCGAAATAGCTCAAAAAATCCCTAAGATCCAGGAAATTCCGTAATTAGTAGTAATCCCGATTTTTTCAGAAATTCCCGAATTATCCAGAAAATCCCGTTATTATTGGTGTTATCCCGAATTTCCACAGAAATTCCCGAAAGATCCAGGAAATCCCGTAATTGGTAGAGTCATCACGAATTTCTTCAGAAATTCCCGAAATATCCAAAAATTCCCATAATTAGTAGCGTCGTCCCGTAATACCTCAGGAATTCCCTATAGATCCAAAAAATCCCGTAATTAGTAGAGTCATCACGAATTTCCTCTGATATTCCCGAAATATCCAGAAATTCCCATAATTAGTATCGACGCCCCGAAATACCTCAGGAATTCCCGAATTATCCAGAAAATCCCGTTATTATTGGTGTTATCCCGAATTTCCTCAGAAATTCCCGAAATATCCAGGAAATCCCGTAATTGATAGAGTCATCACGAATTTCCTCTGATATTCCCGAAATGTCCAAGAAAACCCGTAATTAGTAGTCATCCCTGATTTCTTCAGAAATTCCCGAAATATCCAGAAAATCACATAATTAGTAGCGTCGTCCCGAAATACCTCAGGAATTCCCTAAAGATCCAAAAAATCCCGTAATTAGTGGAGTCATCACGAATTTCCTCTGATGTTCCCGAAATATCCAGAAATTCCCATAATTAGTAGCGTCATCCCGAAATACCTCAGGAATTCCCGAAAGATCCAAAAAATCCCGTAATTAGTGGAGTCATCATGAATTTCCTCTGATATTCCCGAAATATCCAGA
Source organism: Theocolax elegans (assembly GCA_026168455.1). NCBI lineage: Eukaryota > Metazoa > Arthropoda > Insecta > Hymenoptera > Cerocephalidae > Theocolax > Theocolax elegans. The sequence continues at coordinate 17,480,080 of CM047429.1, read as the reverse complement.
AATTTCCATAATTAGTAGCGACGCCCCGAAATACCTCAGGAATTCCCGAATTATCCAGAAAATCCCGTTATTATTGGTGTTATCCCGAATTTCCTCAGAAATTCCCGAAATATCCAGGAAATCCCGTAATTGGTAGAGCCATCACGAATTTCCTCTGATATTCCCGAAATGTCCAGGAAATCCCGTAATTAGTGGAGTCTTTCTGAAATATTTCAGAAATTCCCGCAATATCCAAGGAATTTCGTAATTAGTAGTCATCCCGAATTTCTCCGGAATAACCCGAAATATCCTGGAAATCCCGTAATTAGTAGAGTAATCCAGAAATACCTCAGAAATTCCCGAAATATCCAGGAAATTCCGTAATTAGTGGTTTCTTTCTGAAATATTTCAAAAATTCCCGAAATATCCAGGAAATTCCGTAATTAGTAGACTCATCCCGAATTTCCTCAGAAATTCGCGTAATATCCAGGAAATCCCATATTTAGTAGAGTTATCCAGAAATACCTCAGAAATTCCCGAAATATCCAGGAAATTCCGTAATTAGTAGACTCATCCCGAATTTCCTCAGAAATTCGCGTAATATCCAGGAAATCCCGCAATTGGTAAAGTCATCACGAATTTCTTCAGATATTCCCGAAATATCCAGGAAATCCCTTATTTAGTAGAGTTATCCAGAAATACCTCAGAAATTCTCGAAATATCCAGGAAATCCCGTAAATTGTTTAGTCATCCCGAAATAGCTCAAAAATTCCTGAAAGATCCAGGAAATTCCGTAAGTATTAGTCATCCCGATATACCTCAGAAATTCCCGAAATATCCAGGAAATCCCATATTTAGTAGAGTTATTCAGAAATACCTCAGGAATTCCCTAAAGATCCAAAAAATCCCGTAATTAGTAGAGTCTTTCTGAAATATTTGAGAAATTCCCGAAATATCCAGAAATTCCCGTAATTGGTAGCGTCATCTCGAGATACCTCAGAAATTCCCGAAAGATCCAGGAAATCCCGTAATTGGTAGAGTCAGCACGAATTTTCTCAGATATTCCCGAAATATCCAGGAAATCCCGTAATTAGTGGAGTCTTTCTGAAATATTTCAGAAATTCCCGCAATATCCAAGAAATTTCGTAATTAGTAGTCATCCCGAATTTCTCCGGAATAACACGAAATATCCTGGAAATCCCGTAATTAGTAGAGTAATCCAGAAATACCTCAGAAATTCCCGAAATATCCAGGAAATTCCGTAATTAGTGGTTTCTTTCTGAAATATTTCAAAAATTCCCGAAATATCCAGGAAATTCCGTAATTAGTAGACTCATCCCGAATTTCCTCAGAAATTCGCGTAATATCCAGGAAATCCCGTAATTGGCAAAGTCATCACGAATTTCTTCAGATATTCCCGTAATATCCAGGAAATCCCATATTTAGTAGAGTTATCCAGAAATACCTCAGAAATTCCCGAAATATCCAGGAAATTCCGTAATTAGTAGACTCATCCCGAATTTCCTCAGAAATTCGCGTAATATCCAGGAAATCCCGCAATTGGTAAAGTCATCACGAATTTCTTCAGATATTCCCGAAATATCCAGGAATCCCTTATTTAGTAGAGTTATCCAGAATACCTCAGAAATTCCCGAAATATCCAGGAAATCCCGTAAAGCGTAAATTGTTTAGTCATCCCGAAATAGCTCAAAAATTCCCGAAAGATCCAGGAAATTCCGTAAGTATTAGTCATCCCGAGATACCTCAGAAATTCCCGAAATATCCAGGAAATCCCATATTTAGTAGAGTTATTCAGAAATACCTCAGGAATTCCCTAAAGATCCAAAAAATCCCGTAATTAGTAGAGTCTTCTGAAATATTTGAGAAATTCCCGAATATCCAGAAATTCCCGTAATTGGTAGCGTCATCTCGAGATACCTCAGAAATTCCCGAAAGATCCAGGAAATCCCGTAATTGGTAGAGTCAGCACGAATTTTCTCAGATATTCCCGAAATATCCAGGAAATCCCGTAATTAGTGGAGTCTTTCTGAAATATTTCAGAAATTCCCGCAATATCCAAGAAATTTCGTAATTAGTAGTCATCCCGAATTTCTCCGGAATTACCCGAAATATCCTGGAAATCCCGTAATTAGTAGAGTAATCCAGAAATACCTCAGAAATTCCCGAAATATCCAGGAAATTCCGTTATTAGTGGTTTCTTTCTGAAATATTTCAGAAATTCCAGAAATATCCAGGAAATTCTGTAATTAGTAGACTCATCCCGAATTTCCTCAGAAATTCGCGTAATATCCAGGAAATCCCGTAATTGGTAAAGTCATCACGAATTTCTTCAGATATTCCCGTAATATCCAGAAAATCCCATATTTAGTAGAGTTATCCAGAAATACCTCAGAAATTCCCGAAATATAAAGGAAATTCCGTTATTAGTAGACTTATCCCGAATTTCCTCAGAAATTAGCGTAATATCCAGGAAACCCCGTTATTGGTAAAGTCAACACGAATTTCTCCAGATATTCCCGAAATATCCAGGAAATCCCTTATTTATTAAAGTTATCCAGAAATATCTCAGAAATTCCCGAAATATCCAGGAAATCCCGTAATTTGTTTAGTCATCCCGAAATAGCTCAAACATTCCCGAAAGATCCAGGATATTCCGTAAGTATTAGTGTCGTCAATTCAATTAATATATGTTTAATTTCGTTTCAGTTCAAAAATAATTTGAAATAACAATTTCAAAGTGAATTGTTTTTTGGTCCGGTAATGCGGTCGGGCATTTTTCTCTAGAAAACATGTCAGAGTACCGTTCGTGGCCATAGTATAAGCGGTAATGCGGTCGGGCAGTTTTCGTCAAAAAACTTGTCGGAGTACCGTTCGCAACAATTAGTAATAACGCGGTAAGGCGATCGGGCAACTTGATTGGTCCAGATTGCCAGAAAGTCGTACTTCGCCATATTCCGGAAGGGAAAGAGAAATTGGCGCCAAAAAGCAGGGGGTATAAATCGAGAGTGCAGGATGACGACGAGTTCAGTTAGTCTTCGACGTCCACCTCAAGAGGAACCGTTATTCGCGTCCCATTAAACTTGTAATATTGTAATTTAGTTCATGTATTTCTTCCTTGTTTTTAAGTGTTAAATAACGTGTAGTGTTGGATTAATTATAAATTAAATAAAGATTGTTGTTCCTTTTTATTTGACTTAAACTTGATTTCCATCCCCCTCCATTGGTCACATTTTGGTGCCGAAACCCGGGAGTATTGCGGGTCGGCGACCGGAGAGGGGTCGGATTGAAGTTAAGTAAAAGTGATTAAATTTAAACATTTATTGTTTCTGCGAATTGAACTTCGGAACAAATTGAACTTTTGATATGGTGCGCGGAGTGACTCGAGGGGGGAGAACTACGAAACGTGGCACACGTGGTCGGCCGCCGCGTGAGCGTCGCCGAAGTGGACATGGAGCTACACCTCCCCCACCACCCAGAGGCCCCAGGACGACATCGAGCCATAGCGGCATAACGATGGGAGGCACGCCTCCCCCACCTCTCGCAGGTCTAACGACGACGTCAAGTCGCGGGAGCATCGGGATAGGAACACCGCCTCCCCCACCAACAAGACGATCGATGTCGACGACTAGCCGTGTAAGTGATATCAGGCCTGAAGTGCCGGCGTGTTTCAATACGCCGCCATCACATACAACTTCGGTAATGTACGAGAATATGCGGGGTCTCGAAGGTGAGTATGCACATTTATTAAAAGAACGCAAGCGACGTCTAGAAATTGAGGCCGAAGAAGCGCGTATTGCCGTAAAAAAAAGGGCTATCGATGAGCGTGAACATCTTATATTATATTAAAGTGGATCGACTTCTGGTCTCCGGTTCTCCGGTTCTCCGGTTTTTTAAAAATGCATTTTTATAGTTTCAAAGTTTTATTTTAATTGGACTTTACACTTTTGGGCGTTACATTTTTTGGACCTTACATTTTTTGGACCTTACATTTTTGAGCCTTATAAGTTTTGGGCCTTACATTATTGGCAACGGAATTGTAAAGTTTTATTTTAATTGGACTTTACAATTTTAGGCCTTACATTTTGAGCCTTACATTTTTGGGCCTTATAAATTTGGACCTTACATTTTTGGGCCTTATAAATTTTGGGCCTTACATTTTTGGACCTTATAAATTTTGGGCCTTACGTTTTTGGGCCTTATAGTTTTTTAAAACAAATAGATATCAACTACTATGTCGATATTATTACCAGAAAATTATCTTAATAACAATAATTAAAATAACATTTGATTACGTAATTAAAATTAATAAAATTTCAACACTGGAACATACAATAAATCAAATTAATTTTTATTGTTTATTTTACAAACTTATTTTTGCAAAAATTTCAAATTACAATTATTATGTTATTAAATTAAATTACAATTATTATGTTACAATTGTACTCTATTCACTTGTATATTTCATAAGATATATTTTTTTCAATATATCGTTTTTATTGTTTATATAATTTATAAATTCAGTAAGTATTCATCGAAATCATCTTTAACAGAAAAATTAAATTATATCATTAAATATTAAATGTATAATTAATTAAACATTAGATAAAATATTCAAATAAATATTTCTGTTTTTAAAATGACATTTAGAAGATTAATATCCAATATGCATATTGTCACATATTATTGATATTATATATGTTATATCTGTAACAAAAACATTTTTATTATTAATTATAAATAAATTGACAAAGTCAAAACTTTACCTTTTAACTTAATCATTAAGAAATACTTCTGCATTTTTGATTATTTCGATAGTCTTAATAAACTAATCAGGATACTGAAATACAAAAAGACTTATTATATTTCAAACAATAATAATTTAAAATGAAAATAAGATAATTTTATAATATACCTTGTGACTTTAATCGTATGGAATGCCATTAGGAATATAATATTTTATTGATATAATATTAATTGGAATGCTGCTGCCGTTTGTTATTTTTATTCAGCGCTGCATTCATTGGAATGCTGCTGCCCTTTGTTTTTTTTATTCAGCGCTGCATTTATTGGAATTATGAGTGTCATTAGATGGAAAGTTTGGCCCTCTTTGTGTAAAGGTTGGCCCAGATTGTTTAAATGTTGGCCCATTTACAGAAAAGATTATTACAACATATTATTTACAACATATTATTATTGCAATATTAAATATTATCAACGCAATTAAGTGCGCCTTAATTTAAGAAATTGCATGTGAAAAACAATTTTTTACTGGTTGAAAAATTTATTCCATAATCAATACAAAATGTTCCTAAATTGGCCAAAAGTGGGCTAAAGTTTGCCAAAACTGGAAAAATGTTCCAAATATTTCAATGTTGGTAAACATCGGCCCACTTTTGGCGCAAGTTGGCCCACTTTTAGCATACTTTGGAGCATTTTCATCGAAAATGTATTTCCACTAGGGTATGTATAATATTAGTATTTATAAAATATTAAATTTATATTAACTATATTTCATTCATTACATTGAAGCTACTTTCTTATAAACACTGTTTTCTAATAATTTATATTTTATTTTTTTCAGCTTTACAAAAAAATATTCATAAAAAATTTAAAATAATCGTTTAGAAAAATAAAAAAAATTATAATTATTATTAAACAATTGAAACAAATTATTAATATTATTTTTATAATTGTGAATCATTTTGTAAAATAAACCATTTTTATAATGGGTTTGACGAAAATAAAAATATTAGTTGTAAAAACGATTGAACCATATAGTGACGATGCTTCTATGTTAAATGATGAACACATATTAGAATTTAATAACATCCTTAAATCATCTACACCATTCAATATGCAAACAACTCTTTTAGTTCAAAAACAATATAATATTAACTTAGTTCAAATGAATAATGAATACATTCAATTGTTATTTTCTGGAAAATATGAAAAAGGTCATTGGATTTGTATGTATTACAATAATAGAACGATGCACATTTATGATAGTTTAAATGCTAAATATTTGCAAAATGAACATAAAGTATACATCAATAGATTATTTCCAGATAGTCAACAATTAAAAATTGTTTTTGAAACAGTGCAATTTCAAACCAATAGTTATGATTGTGGAATTTTCGCCATAGCTTTTGCTGTCTCTATTGTATTTAATTTATGCCCATGCAGTTTAAACTATGATATTTCCCAAATGCGTTCACATTTACTAAAAATATACGAAACACGTAGTATTACGATGTTTCCAATTTTACAATATATAAACTATAATATTTCAACAATACCAATCAAAAGATACATGATTCATATTTGTTGTATTGATGAAAAAAAATTGAATTTCAATGTAGCAGAAATAAAAATAATAGAATAAAATTTTCAACAGAAATTTAATTCTGAACAACAAACAATAATGAATTTATATAATAAAGATAAAATCATTTCCGTTGATTCTATTACCCCAATGGAAATAGACTATGAAATACCATCTTATAGTTCATTTTATCAAAAAAATAAAAATAAACAATTTAATGATATAGAAATAAAACAGCTAAAAATAAAACAGCAAACTATGATAAAAAGGCAAACAATTAGCTGTATCGATATAAAAAATGAACGAGAAAAAGAAGCGTTGCATAAAAAAGAAGCTTATATGAGGAGTAAAGATAGTAATGACGGCAAAATAGAAGAAAAAAAATAAAGAGAAAACAGCAAACCATGATGAAAAGACAAAAATAAATAGTGACGAAATAAAAAATGAACGAGAAAAAGAAGCATTACGAAAAAAGAAGCTTATGTAAATAATAAAAATAGCAACGACGGCAAAATAGAAGAATAAAAATAAAAAAGAAAACAGCAAACCATGATGAAAAGACAAAAAATGAATGGTGACGAAATAAAAAATGAACGAGAAAAAGAAGCATTACGAAAAAAAGAAGCTTATGTAAAATGTAAAAATAGTAATGACGGCAAAATAGAAGAAAAAAAAATAAAGAGAAAACAGCAAACCATGATGAAAAGACAAAAAATAAATAGTGACGAAATAAAAAATGAACGAGAAAAAGAAGCATTACAAAAACAACATATTTATTATAATGAAAATACTGATCAATGTAAAAAAAATGAAAAGAAAAAATTAAATAGAAAAATATTAAACGAAAGTAGAAAAAATGATATCGATAAATTAGTATAAAACCATTTACAAAAAAATTTAAAAAGACGCATATGTATGAAAAATGACAAAGACATGGAAATACCAATCATATTGCTTAAAAAATTAAAAATTGATGAAGGAAAATTTTTTAACGTATATGATAAACCAATAAATACTAAAAAAGGTATAAATTATAAAGAATTAAATAAACGTATTTTAATTAAAAATGAACAAAATGTAAAATTAGTAAGTAAATCCAAAATAATAGGTCGAATAGCAAATGTAGATTTTGATGAAAAAATAATTATTGAAAACAATTTAGGTTATATGTCTGAAACTTGTAAACATTGTAATACTAAACATTTTGTTTTTGAATATACACTAGGTAAAGAATTTTCTAATTGTTGTCACAAAGGAAACGTAGACTTACCGAAAATGCCTCCCTATCCGGAAGAATTAAAGCAATTAGCTACAGGAATATCGGAAGATAGTATTAATTTTCGCAAAAATATTCGGCTATATAATAATGCGTTAGCTTTTGCAAGCTTTGGAGCTAATTTTGATAAGTTATCTGGTAGTGGACCACAAATTCTTAGAATATGTGGTCAAATATATCACAATGTTTTTGCTTTACATCCAAATGAAAATGAAGCTCGAAAATATGGGCAATTGTATGTTCTAGATAATGAATTAGCTGCAGCTGAAAGAAAAAGTTTTAATAATAATTTAGATACAAAATTAGAATTGTCAAGTAAATTAGATAGCTTAATTAGAAATGTTAATCCTTGTGCTAAAGCTTATAAAATGATGTATGAGGTAGAAAAAGAAAAATTAGAATATTAGAAGAAAAATTAGATAAAAATATATATATAATGAAGCTACTTGTAATGAAGTTGCAATGGTATTTGTAGGAAAAAATGGACTGCCTACTTCAGAGCGGGATATAGTTATATATTCAAAATATGACAATCCAATTAGTATTCCTTTAATAAGTAAACACACTGATCCAATGACATACCCACTTATTTATCCAAATGGAGGATATGGATGGATGCCTAATATGAAATGCAAATATAAGAAAAACAATATTTCATGTTTGCAATTTTATAATTACAGACTTTCTATGAGAAATGGATTTAATCCATACCTTAATATGGGAAAAGTTTCTCAACAGTTTACAATTGATGCATTTGTAAAAGTTGAACAATCAAGATTATATTTTGTAAAGAAAAACCAAGATATTTTAAGAAGCGATTATTATAAAGGCGTAATGGATTATTTACACAAGAAAAAAGAATCTGAAAATATAAAAATTGGAAAAATGTTTATTTTGCCATCAAATTTTGTTGGAAGTTCAAGATTCCTAAAACAAAATTACATTGACTCAATGAGTATAGTAAATCGTTACGGAAAACCTGACTTATTTATAACAATGACATGTAATCCAAACTGAAAAGAAATAACTGAAGATTTAAAAAAATATGAAACTGTAATTGATAGACCAGATTTAGTATTTAAGGTATTTCATCAAAAAATAAAAGAATTTAAAGAATTGGTAATTAAGCAAGGTGTTTTAGGAAATTGTATCGCCTACACTTATGTTATCAAATTTCAAAAACGTGGACTTTCTCACATGCATATGCTATAATTTTTAGATAAAAATTATAAAATTAATACTCCCGAAAAAGTAGATGAACTCATAAACGCAGAAATTCCAAACGAAGATATCTATCCACAGTTGTATAATATTATAAAACAGTTTATGATTCATGGACCCTGTGGAGAGCAAAACATGAGTTCACCTTGCATGAGTAAAGACACAAAAAAATGTACGAAAAATTTTCCAAAACAATTTAATAACAAAACAACTTTTAATTCATCAGGATATCCATTATATGTAAGAAGAAATGATATCAAAAAAATCAATTATAAAGGTAAATACCACAATAGAATAGCTGATAATCGGTTTGTTGTTTCGTATAATCCTTATTTATTGTTAAAATTTAATTGTCACATTAATGTCGAAGTATGCTCAACAGTCCAATGTATAAAATACTTATTTAAATAGTGTTATAAAGAACATGACTGTGGGAACATAGAAATACGTGACACAGGTATCAGATCAAAAGACAGTTCTAATTTAACTCATGATGAAGATATTGAAAGCAATGAATATAATACTATTAGAATACCCTCTACACGAACTTTCACATACCATAATAAGATTAGCTATTCACAATGAAGATGAACAAGAAGTGTATTTTAAAGAAGGAAAAGAAACAGAAATTTAAAAAAAAATGTAGAAACGACATTAACAGCATACTTAAAATTAAATCAAATCGATTCTGATGCACGAAATTATTTATATTCCGAAATACCATTAAATTATGTATTTGATAATAATTCAAAAACATGGAATAAAAGAAAAAAAACAAAAAAACCTGTATTAAGCAGAAAGTATTTAGTGAATCCAAAGAATCGAAAACGATATTTTATAAGATTATTACTTTTATATGTCAAAGGAGTATCATCATTTCAGGATTTACGTACTGTTGATGATATAATTTATTCTACATTTTATGAAGCTTCTATAGCTAGACATTTGGTTAATGAAGATAAAGAATGGGACAGATGTTTGGAAGAAGCAACACAATTACACTTTCCTACTGCTCTTTGTGAATTATTTGCGTATATTTGTATTTTTCACAATCCTATTAATGCAAGAGATTTGTACGAAAAATAGAAACACTTTTTTTACCACCCAAAATATGAACAAAATGCTGATGAAAACCTAGCATTAAATATTGATAAGAACCTACAATTGAATGGATATTCTTTAAATAATTTTAATTTACCCGTTATATCTACATTTATAGAAGATTATGCTGATAAATCAACAACACATAACAAAAGTTGCACATTTACTGAAATAAACGTCAAAGTAAATTCTTTAAAAAATCATAACAAAGACATTTTCGATACTATCGTGCAACATTTAAAAATTGAAGACAAAAAAAGCTTTTTTATTGATGGACCAGGAGGAAGTGGGAAAAGCTGTTTACTTAATGTTCTAATAGACTATCTTAAATTCATAAACATTTCATTTTTATGTGTTGCTTGGACAGGGATTGCAGCAAATTTATTACATAACGGGAAAACAGTACACACAACATTTAAACTACCACTTAATATCACAGAATGTACTATATGTAATATTAAATCTAATTCAATAAATGGTAAAAATTTAAAAGAAGTTCAAATTATAATATGGGATGAAATATCTATGACATCGAAATATGCTTTTGAAGCAGTCAATCGCCTATTTCAAGATATATGTAATAATAAAAAAATATTTGGTGGTAAAAGGTTGGTTGTTTCAGGCGATTTTAGGCAAACATTACCAGTTATACGACATGGTAGTCGTACTGAAGTTATTGAAAATTCAGTTAAAAACAGTTACTTATGGCCGAATTTTATACGTATGACACTAAATGAAAATCTTCGAGTGACAGATAATGACAATTATTTTAGACAATGGTTATTAAATGTAGGTGAAGGTAAACGTTTAAATATGTATGAAGAAGAAGATGAACTGCTTGAAATCCCTCTTGATTTAATAACAAAAGAAAATGATATCATTGCAGAAATTTTTGAAAACGAAATAAAAATAAATGATAAAGTTATATTAGCCTTCACCAACAACGATGTAATTGAAATAAATAATAAAATTTTGGCTATAATGAAAGGGCAAATTATTGAATACTTAAGTGTAGATACAGCAGAAGATGATAATGGAGAAAACTTAGATGTCATGTTACCTACAGAATTTCTTAATTCCCTTACACCTAATGGACTTCCTCTACATAAATTACAATTAAAAGTAGGTGCAATAGTAATTCTTCTAAGAAATTTAAATGTGAATGAAGGTCTTTGTAATGGAACAAGATTATTAGTAATATAACTTATGAAACATTTAATTAGAGCAGAAATTATAAGCGGAAAAAAAATTGGAAAATTAGTTTTAATACCAAGAATCACTTTGTCACCATCTAAAGAAGATATACCATTCAACATGCGCAGAAAACAATTTCCCATTCGATTAGGTTTTGCAATGACTATTAACAAATCACAAGGACAGTCATACAATCAAGTTGGTATCTATTTACCATCTCCAATTTTTAGCCATGGTCAATTATACGTAGCTCTTTCAAGAGCTAAAAGTAGAAAAAATTTAAAAATATTACTGTTAAATAATGCAAAAATAGAAAATGATACATTAAAAAATAAAATGAAAATTTACACTAACAATATAGTGTTTAAAAAAGTATTGTAAATGTGTAGACGAAAATTTATACACATTTTATATAAATTTTATAAATAAATAAAATTGGAAGTATGAAAAAAAACATTAAAATATTACAACTATTGAATGATTAAAGTGAATATGCAAAATAATTAATAATTGTTTGCGCTGAAAATCATTAAAATGCAATTGAAAATCGGCTGCAACATATCATATTGTAAATGACAAATCATTACATTAGTTATAATAAATAAAAAAAATGAAATATAAGAAAACTCCATTGAAATATTACTACTACTGAATCATTAAAATAAATATGCAAAATAATTGATAATAGCCTGCCGTTCGACAAAACTTACAGACTTCAAAAAAGAATCAGAGTTTCCCAAAATTCAACGACCGAAAGTTTAATTCTTATAATAACGTATAAACAGGTATTTAAAATTATTATTTAAAAACTTAAATTTGTTAAAATTTTACAATTAGAATTATATTTGCATATATCATGTATAAAATATTTCGACAGAGCCGCCATTTAGATACAATCACTCACCCAACGTGCGTAAAAAATGATTTTCATAACACTCAATTTTATAATAACAATTACTATACAGATTCTATTAAATACCAAAATTTTTAAATATGCATTATAAAAACCATCACTTTGAAATAATACTACATTCACATACAAATTAAAACCATACATAACACAACGACAGTATTTTATACCACTTTATAAAAAATGTTACCACCGCCATTAAAGAAAAATATAATTTATGAGAGTATATAACATGCTTATATTTTATGTATTCTGTAAACAAATTATATTACATCAATTTATTTAAAATTACGATACCCCCCCAAATGGAAATTATTTTATGTGTGTGCATTTTAAATATATTAAATATATGGACATATTTCACTTTCTTTCTGAACACACGCACACACACCTTCTTTATAATAACCTATAATGATTATTTTTACACAGACACAATATATATATATATATATATATATTGTAATGGTAAGTGATGTACTCACTTAACATTATACGAATCAGGTAGGTAGAGTCGAATGCTATAAATAGATATAGGCATATTCGACGGCGCGAGCGACTGATACCCGCGCGAGGAGAGAGGTAATTGGGGGGAGAGTCGCGCGCGCACGACAACTCGATAGAGAGAGAAGATCGCGACGACGGTTACACGTGTGACGGGATAACTCGGTGGAAAAGATAGTTTTTTATAGACCACTGATCGAATCGAAACTATCCCTTAATATATTTCGTATCGTGAGTTAATCGTATGATTGTGTGAGATAGTGTAGTGCTTCTACACACGGACATAGAGAATAAAAGTGATCGGTGGTCGAGAAATTCTCCCACCGACCTTTTCCATTCGTGAAGATAAAGAGACAGCGAGAGGAAGGAATTTGTTGTTCTTTTCCGTTATTCGAAACCCGAGGAGAATAAATAAAAGTAAGTGGTACCACTTCTGCGCGAATAATTATTAGCTGTTTTGTTGAATGCGATAGCACGATTAATTTTAAGTTAGTTAGCTCGCGTACCCCTTTCCCCTCTCGCGTTGAGTCAGTGTTTTCGACTCAATCTCCGTGCGTGTTGACCTCGACCATACAGTTAAATGTTATTGTTTTAAATCATCTGTTTTTTTAATTAAATAAATCTATCATTTGTTAATGTAGCTCAACCCGTGTTGATTTATAATTTTATCTAACCGGCGTATTATAATTTTATTCCTCCGTTTCCCTTCGATTCGTAATACAAGATACGAATTTTCGCGGACTCACTTTTAATTTTCTTTCCGCGGTCCATTTTAGGAAAGAATATCATTATTTTTACCTGCTGTTGTTGGAAATCGTAATTCGATTTCCATACAACTTTAACGGCAAGTGTGCGGACAGGTAACCGCAGCCGCTGCGCGGGAATATTTTGTAAATAACATATATATAGGTATATACGTTAGTTCGAGTCATTAAGTGTGCAATATCTAGTCGGCGAAATTGTACAAGTTCGTTCGCCACGAACTAAAGATACGTAAGACGGACGACTCGGTAAGTTTTCCCCGGGCAAGCACACCGTTACATGGCGCCCAACTAAGTGAAGGAAAAAGTCCCTAGACGTTAGGAGAACTGATTGCGCGTACACGGCGCGCGACAAGGGAATAGGAACGGACCGGAATTGAATTGTTTGAACATATGCTCGGTTGATTTACGTGTGTTTAAGGATTAATACGTTAGTTAAGTGGATTAATGTATTAATTATTGTCGACAATTGAATTAATTGAGTTGCAATTAATTTTAATTAATGAATTATTGTGTTTGACAGTAATTTAGATAACTTTATCGGGTTTTCTTCGTTTTTTTTTGTTTTTTTTTATCAGGAAGTAATCCGAAGTCGACAGTAATAAAATTTTTTTTAGATAATTATTGACACACGTAAATTATAATAATTTCAGATTTATTTATTTATATGAGATAGAATGGTTTGAGGTCCGCGATTTAATAACACGTGTCCCTGATTCCGTATAGGTTAGTCGGAAAATTAGCGAGAATAATTTTTGCGACTTAATAAGAATTGTTAATACCTGTGCAAGGGTGTGATTTTTGAAATTTGCTTTTGTTATAATTTTGACTACGCGTATCGGCTCTCGCGTCATAATAAAAATTGTATTTATTTTTTTTATGTAATACGCGATTGTAAGAGGTCACTGCGTCAGATATTCTATATAGTTAAGTAGGAATATATTTAATTGTTAATTTATTTATTGATAATTTATTAATTTATTTGTTAATTCGTTGACGAATTTGTTTAATTTTAAGTATATTTGCGTGCGCTGGTGACCGAGAGCCGAGGATAATCCGTTTTCTTCCTCATTTTACCGGATTAAAATTTTTTTTTATTATTTGTTTATTACTTCGTTTGATTTATTTATTGTACGAAAGTTTTTTTTTAGTTTTGTTGGAGATCGGGTACAGTATTTTAAAATAAATTAAACTGAAACGCGTATAACAAATTTAAATTGAAGGTGAAATTTAATTTATTTTGTGAAATAGTTGTCAAAATTATAAAATTTTTTATCACAAGCAAGTTTCAAATTGGTGAGCGTAAGGTGTTTGTTTAAAAGGGAAAAGATCACAATCTTCAACACAGTGGCCCAATGATTTAGTAGTTTAACGCCACCTAGTGTTGAATAACAGGACCTTGCACAAGTACCTGCGGAAGCGATTTTTCTTTATTTTTGTTTTGTTAAGAAATCGGCGGTAATTTTAAGTTAGTATGGCAGAGTCGATGACTAACCAGATTGACAACTGGATTGATACTCAATCCGGTGAACAGATCAAGGCTCACCTCGAATCGTTGGAGATGCGGGTTGACGGCCCAAATTATAAGAGAGCCGAGCGTCTCCAACGGTGGTTAATGGGTAATTATACGGCTCAGGATTTCGCTGAAGAAACAAATCTGTTGGCAGATCGCGAAAGGCGAAATAGGCGGAGGTCGGATTGGTTTGAGGCTATGTTCGCCCAGAATCCGGCACTACCTGATCCGGATTCTGATCCAAGTGTTGTAGAAGTTTTACAACAGACTCTTGCGCTGGACGTTCCAGACATAGAAAGGCAAGAGACAGACGTAAATGCTGAGGTAGATCAGCATACGGAGGATCAGCAATCCGAGGTCTCCAGCCAAGAAACTAACAAAGAGGAATGGATCACGTTAGTGTCTACAGGCGGAGCACAGTTTGAAATACCGGAAACATTCGCTGCGATGTTGACGTTGCAGTTGAAGCAACAGGCCGTCATGACTGCACGGATAAAAGATTTGGAAGATCAAGTGAGTGCTCTGAGATTGGACTTCTACGCCCGCGATGGTACGCAGAGAACGAGTACCAACAGAAATAGAGAGCCGAACCAACATGTCCGATTCCAGGACACGTATACGTGTCACACACTGGATGATACGGACGAAAGACCACGACAGGTGCAGGCAGAGTGTGAGGGTTATCAAGCACCTCAAGCACCTGCTAGAGGAGCTTTGGGGAGGGGCGAGATATGGAGACAAGGTCAGCCTCCATATTCTAGCTCTCCCTACCCTAGTCGGATGGACTCGAACGTAACCGGCCAGTCTACAACTAGATCGGCCGGGACAGTGCGCGATGTTGGCGCAATTGTTCGAAAGTGGGGAGTTCGATTCTCTGGAGACAAAAGCCAGAGTATCGAAGCATTTCTTGCGCGAGTAGAAGATTGTAGGATACTCGCCAACCTCAGCGAGGACGAGGTGTTACCGTCCTTGTCGGAACTTCTCACCGATAACGCAGCTACGTGGTATCGGAATGTGAAGGATAGATGGCACTCCTGGCAAGATTTTGTGAGATACGCCAAGATGTGGTACGGAATGGGCCAGAGTTATCAACAACGGCTCATCGAGGAATCTAACGCTCGCACGCAAGGCGAAGATGAGCCGGTAAGGGATTATATCACCTGCTCGATTGCGATTATGCGTAAGCTCAAGCCAATTCCGGATGAGCGGAGCCAGTTAGATCACCTGTACCGCAATATGCTACCTCAACTCCAACGTTTATTTAAGAGAGTTGAAGCTCGGTCGATCGAGAGTTTTTTGCAATTGGCGTTGGACGCCGAGCAAACACTCGAACGAGAAAAATTATATCGGCCGCCTCCCGCAGAAGAAGACTTGATGCTACCTGAGTTAGCATATAAGTCGCGGAATAAGAAGCGGCCGAACGCTAAACCAAAGGTAGCAAGCGTAGCCAAGGAATCGAGTGAACCGGCTCCAACAGATCTTTTGGAACGGTTCACCAAAATCCTCGAGGAGACGCTAGTCTCCGTTAAGACGAGTTGCCATACAGCTGGGGTGAGAGGCAAGGTGGATGTCTCTCAAAGCAAGAAGACCCACAGATCACCTCCTCGGTTCAAATGGGGACAGAGGAAGGGTAATCGCAAGAGTCCTGACCGACAGTCATCGAGTGGCCATACGTCAAGAAACGACGAGAAGTCGAATGCCGGTGATAAGGAAAAGCGAAAGGAGGTTGTCCCCAAGCCCGTAGCTTGCAATATATGTGGCAAACTGGGCTATACAATTAGGACGTGTCCTGATTGTGCAAAAAACGCGCGGGGAAGCGGCTAGAGGGGACAGCCGCTGATCCCGAGGTTGAGGGAGTCCCCGGAGAAGCGGTCGTAATCCTCGAATCTCGAGGCAGTCAAGCTGCAGAGAAGCGTCGAGAAGATCTGACGATAAGTGATCCCAGAGAAGTTAGGACGGATCCGGTCACGAGTAAAATTTTAAAAATTACTCCGAAACCAAACCAGCGAGTTTATAGTCCAGAAGATGAGACGCGCTGGTGGTGTCAAATCGATATCGGTGGATACCGGATCCGAGCGTTGTTTGATCCAGGTGCATCAACAACGGTCATGGGTTTGAACGGTTTGCAGTTGGCAACCGCTCTTGGCAGATCCATTCTCGATAAGCAAGCAGGTAGTGCTAAGCTTGCGGATGGTAGCACACACCAGTTGTGTGGACATGTTATGCTACCTTTTACCATTGGTAAAGACACGCGAGATATACGGGTCGCAATTATGCCAAATTTAGATGCGGAATGCTATTTAGGAGTGAATTTCATTCGAGCATTCCGAGCAGTTCTAGACCCAGACTCCGATTGTTTATACTTTAAAGGGTCATCACAGTTATTACAGCTGGAAGTGGCAAGTATTGAAAGTGGACACGCTTCGCTGTCATCAGCGGGTGTGGCCGACGCGACAGAAGATGAGCGCCGACAACTGCGTGAACTTCTGGATCAAGTGCTGTCCAATACTTTGCCAAAGATCGGCCGATCATACGATGTTGAACATGTTATCGACGTCGGTTCGGCGCGGCCGATCAAACAAAGATATTATCCCGTCTCCGACAAGATTCGAGAGGAGATGCATCGACAAGTTCGAGAGATGCTTGAGACAGGCGTTATAGAACCGTCCAGTAGCGGTTGGTCCAGTCCAGTGGTGATGGCTAAGAAGGGCGAAAATGCAAGGCGTTTTTGCATTGATTTCAGGAAGGTCAACGCTTTGACCAAACCTGATGCGTATCCGTTGCCATTTATGCAGGATATTTTACGCAAACTCAAAAGAGCCCGATATATATCTACGATAGATATGAACTGCGCCTATCACCAAATACCTCTACAAATGGAATCGCGCCCAATTACAGCATTTACGGTACCTGGAATGGGTTTGTTCCAGTTTACTCGTATGCCCTTTGGGTTGGCAAATGCTGGCGCGACGTTCCAACGTATGATAGACCAGGTGATTGGACCTGCTCTCGAACCGAATGCTTACTCTTACCTCGACGATATCATTGTCGTGACGGAAACCTTCGAAGAGCACAAACTGTTGCTAAAGGAGGTGTTGACTCGTTTAACTGAAGCCGGTTTATCGGTAAACCGAGAGAAATGTGTTTTCTGTCAACCCGAAGTAAGATATTTGGGTGTACGAGTCAATCGTGATGGGATAAGACCTGATCCAGCCAAGACGGAGCCGATTCAAAAATATCCGGCTCCCCGAAATCTCAAGCAGCTGAGACGATTCCTCGGGATGGCATCTTGGTACCGACGGTTTATACCCGACTACGCTACGATCGCGGAGCCTTTAACGCGTCTTACGAAGAAAGATCAAAAATATGAATGGCTCCAAGAACAAGAAGGTGCATTTCAGCGACTCAAAGCACTGCTGATGACGGCACCCGTTCTACAGACTCCTGATGAGGATGGCGAGTATACCATTCAAACAGACGCCAGTGACACCGGTATCGGTGCAGTGTTAACACAGGTCGTTAACGGAGAAGAGAGAGTCCTGGAGTTTGCCAGTAGAGTACTCTCACCAGCAGAACGTAACTATAGCGTCTCAGAACGGGAATGTTTGGCCGTAGTATGGGCAATTAGAAAGTTTCGACAGTATATTGAGGGTTACCGGTTTAAAGTTATAACTGATCATAGTAGTCTCCGTTGGCTGTGCAATATACACAATCCAACGAGTCGGCTCGCAAGATGGGCATTGGAACTCCAATCTCATAATTTTACAATTGAGTACAGGAAAGGAGCTCTAAATTATGTTCCTGATGCACTTTCTCGCATGTACGAGGAAGACGAGCCGGCCATAGCTTCAGTTTCTTGGAGCCAGACTACCAAAGATCCTTGGTACCTCTCATGGCTGAAAGACGTATCAGAACGACCTAGAGATTTTCCGGAATGGAAGATAACAGGTAGCAATTTGTATTCGTATCGCGTCGATAATGAGTTAGACGACGTGATGGAGGACCATGACGCTTGGAAACTGGTTGTACCAGAGGAGCATAGGCAAGCCATACTCCGTGAGTGTCATGATGATCCGACTGCTGGACATTTAGGTAGGGAAAAGACATTTGCTAGAGTGGCTAAAATGTATTATTGGCCACGGTACTACGCCGAAGTCGGAGAATATGTACGCAAATGTCAGGTCTGCCAACAGTGTAAAGTGGAGCAACGTCCACCCATGGGTTTGATGGGTAGACGCGTGATAGAGAAACCATGGCAAGTTGTAGCAGGTGACGTCACGGGCCCACTTCCGCGGTCGACCCATGGTTACGAATACATCTTGGTCTTTCAGGATTTGTTTACGCGCTGGATCGAAGCGGTCCCGATTCGGAAAGCTAATGCTAGGACCATCGTAAAAGAGTTGCATGAGCGAGTCATCACACGTTATGGTACCCCAGAGGTGTTTCTGTCCGACAACGGAACTGAGTTTAAGAATAAACTCGTGGATGACTACCTAGTGGAACGAGGGATTTTCCATACGACGATTCCTCCTTACCATGCTCAGGCTAATCCTGTTGAACGTGCTAATAGGACGTTGAAGACAATGATCGCGTCCTATATCACAGAAAAGCACAACACATGGGATGAGAAACTCCCCGACTTAGTATTCGCCCTAAATACAGCGATACAGAGCTCGACAGGATGGAGCCCGGCCATGTTAAACTATGGCCGGCAACCCGAGCCACCCGGTACAGCTCGTAGAGCGTAAGACGAGCTGGTTCAGCAACGCGTGGAATACCAACGTTTGCTTGAGTGGAGTGATCGGCTGTCAAGATTACCTGAGCTTTACAAGAAAGCATCGGCCAATGCGAGTAAAGCTCATGAAAGGCAAGCCGGTTACTACAATGCCGGGCGAAGAGCTGCATCTTTTGAAGTTGGAAACCTGGTGTGGAAGAAGAATCGAGTCCTTTCATCCAGTGCTCAAGGTATTTCGGCCAAGTTATCCCCGAAGTACGTTGGCCCATATTTGGTAGTTTATAGCTACGGCCCGAACACAGTCAAAATACAAGATGCCCGAGGTAATGAAGAGAAATGTCATGTACAGTATCTCAAACCGTACTTATCCGAAGATCACGGGGATGAGTACGGAGAAGTAGACGACATCGAGATCGGTCAACCTACGCTGGAGGAGGAACCCGATAATCCAGTTCCTGCGAGCGAAGACGTCTCGAACGACGAGACGCAAGCGAGCGAAGTTCCATGCGAGAAACATAACGGTAATCCGACCGAGACGCGCCCCCCGTTAAACGAAGTAGAGGTAGGCCGCGCAAACATGCTAGAGTCGTTGCGATACCGCGAAACCGAGCGAATGTTGTCTCTAATGTAAGTCACCGTGGACAAGTTAAACGTGGTAGAGGTCGACCACGGGGTATGACAAAGCGTTAGTTAAGTAGGTTAGGCTAATGGAATTTACTCTGAGATTGGAATGACCCTGACAATTGGTATCTGTTTGTTTAGATGCTGATCCAGTTCGACAGCGAACAGCTGGAGCTGTTGGTGGCCCGCCTCATCCAGAGTGGCATTAACGAGCCACAGACGCTGGAGCTCCTCCATGGTATAACCACCGCCGTGGACCAGGCCGTGAGAGACGAGGAGGAGGAGCGACGGCGGAGGCAGGCGGACCGGGACGCGGTGATGATAGTGGAGGATGGTCCGGATGGAATACCCGTCCATCCATCCAGCGGCCTGGTAGTCGAGCCGGAACTACCCCAGGCTACCGGCCCGGTCCCCGCAGGTCCACCACCGCCAAGGGCCAGGGCTGAACAAAAGCCCAGGGAGCCGGAGGTCCGGCTCCCCAACCAACTCCCGGGAGATTCAGAGGAGTATACTCCTCTTCGACGCCCGGGAAGAAGTACTCCGGATCCGAGCGAGGCTTCGACGTCTCGATCCGGTCCGACCCCACAGGGTTTGTCGGAGAACGGGGAAGAGGCGTGGTGCACCGTGTTGGAGGCATTGACCAAGGCCCGTGAGTCCTTTAAGGCCACGTCAATTGCCGAAAAACACGCCTTCGCCTTGTTCGATGAATTCAAGGCGAAGTTCCCCGAAGCCTCCGATAAAACTGATCCCTGGGAGGCCATGATTGAGCACCGCAAGGCGGAGCGCCAAGCGGTGTCGGCCATGAGGGCGGATCGGAGAGAACGAGAGGCGGAAGCCGCTCGTGCCAAGGAACGGCAGAGGCGCGAAGAAGCCGCTCGGAGGGCCCACGAGGATCGGCTCAGACTCGAGGAAAGGGTCAAGGAGGCCCAACGCCGGTTAGCCAGAGCTCGTGAAGAGGAAGAGCGGGCTCAGGCTAATTTGGAGGGTAGAACTCCAGGACCGAAGAGAGGGTCTGAGCCGAAGTGCTCCATATGTAGGGAGTGGGGGGTCCTCGATCCGGAGGACTGTCCGAGGAGGTCGAAACATAAGGAGATTCGGCGGCAGAAGAAGGAGAGGTACCGCGAGAATCAACATAGGAAACAGGAGTAGATTTATAGCGGTACCTCATTGTAAATATATGTATATATATGATAAGGAAATATAGTTTTTTTATACTCCCGAGGTAGTTCCTTTGAGTAAGTTCATTCTTTGTCATACCCGAGTCGTTTTATCCTATCCTTTATTCGTATTTCTGGTACAGATACCACATACCCGGTATGCGGAATCTGGCAGGGGGATGTAATGGTAAGTGATGTACTCATTTAACATTATACGAATCAGGTAGGTAGAGTCGAATGCTATAAATAGATATAGGCATATTCGACGGCGCGAGCGACTGATACCCGCGCGAGGAGAGAGGTAATTGGGGGGAGAGTCGCGCGCGCACGACAACTCGATAGAGAGAGAAGATCGCGACGACGGTTACACGTGTGACGGGATAACTCGGTGGAAAAGATAGTTTTTTATAGACCACTGATCGAATCGAAACTATCCCTTAATATATTTCGTATCGTGAGTTAATCGTATGATTGTGTGAGATAGTGTAGTGCTTCTACACACGGACATAGAGAATAAAAGTGATCGGTGGTCGAGAAATTCTCCCACCGACCTTTTCCATTCGTGAAGATAAAGAGACAGCAAGAGGAAGGAATTTGTTGTTCTTTTCCGTTATTCGAAACCCGAGGAGAATAAATAAAAGTAAGTGGTACCACTTCTGCGCGAATAATTATTAGCTGTTTTGTTGAATGCGATAGCACGATTAATTTTAAGTTAGTTAGCTCGCGTACCCCTTTCCCCTCTCGCGTTGAGTCAGTGTTTTCGACTCAATCTCCGTGCGTGTTGACCTCGACCATACAGTTAAATGTTATTGTTTTAAATCATCTGTTTTTTTAATTAAATAAATCTATCATTTGTTAATGTAGCTCAACCCGTGTTGATTTATAATTTTATCTAACCGGCGTATTATAATTTTATTCCTCCGTTTCCCTTCGATTCGTAATACAAGATACGAATTTTCGCGGACTCACTTTTAATTTTCTTTCCGCGGTCCATTTTAGGAAAGAATATCATTATTTTTACCTGCTGTTGTTGGAAATCGTAATTCGATTTCCATACAACTTTAACGGCAAGTGTGCGGACAGGTAACTGCAGCCGCTGCGCGGGAATATTTTGTAAATAACATATATATAGGTATATACGTTAGTTCGAGTCATTAAGTGTGCAATATCTAGTCGGCGAAATTGTACAAGTTCGTTCGCCACGAACTAAAGATACGTAAGACGGACGACTCGGTAAGTTTTCCCCGGGCAAGCACACCGTTACAATATATACTTATTTTTTACTCTTTGTCATATTTATTTTCTTTCTGTATTTAATTCTATCATTATTAGCGTCAAAATTTAACAGTATACTTTTCTTTCCTTAACTTACACTGTTACAGAGCCCTTATTATGTTACTATTAAATGGATCATGCATTGAAAAAATATATGATTCTTGAAATGTATACCTTACCAGCACATCCTCGCCGTAAGAGTCGAATACAATATTTATATGTTGGCTAACGCTGGAAGGATAAATATATTTTACGGAGCGTGTGTTACAACTATACACGAAAAATCTAAATGACTTCAGTACAACATGTCTTGGTCTGCAGAAACGACATCAGGTTTTCATCAAATACACTATCCAAGAGCCTAACTCTCATCCAATAATGTATAAATAGTTATTTAAAATTATCAAATAAAACGAAAACATTGGAAAGTCGACACAAAACATATGGAGTTCTCACATCTTTTCAACTCGTCTACGCGAGATCAAGATTCGAGATGCCTTTTTGAAACGATTGCCCGCTCATATACTATAAAGGACCCCTGCAATAATGATGAAAATGGAGTGGAAATCTCACGAATGATTGACATTTGACGGATTCTTTGAATGTCACGAAATAATTGATAGTCATTAGATGATCAAGTTTTCAGTTGAACTTTATTTTCAGTTCTGTCTTTGATGTTTTTTTTAATCTATAACCTCTTTTAAAAAACCAAAATATTGGAAAGTCGACACAAAATATATCGAGTTCTCACACTCTTTTCAATGGTCTGTACAATAGTAGTTACATGTAATTTTAAAGAAATTTTGATTAATTTGAAAACTTTGGTAGTTAACTATCATATTTTGTTTATTTTTCAATTTTTTTTTACAAAAACGACATCTCAGTCACCACATTAATTATGCCATAATCCTCTTCGCAATGCGCAAATTATCATTGTTGCTGTTAAGGGTAGAGTACGGTTATAAAAATATTTTTGTAATTTTTATAAAATATTATGTGAAATGTCATGTTTATAAAATATATTATAAAAAATATTCTTTTTTGATGATTTTTAACACATTCATTAAGTAAAATATTAAAATATTATCAAAAATAGGCTTAAAACAGGTGCAAATACAAAAAACTCCTTGCAGGATAAAAGTTGTCGAAGGGCTTTAATCCAAGAAAATTTAAATTTATATGCATATAAACTTCAACTTTACACAGCGAATTTGGTGTATCTATAAAAATGCAATTTCTGCCTTGATAAACCCAATTGGTTTACTAATTATTTAAAAAATGTAATGTTTTTCATTTAAAAAATGAACATAAAAATGTCACATTTAACTTTAAAGAAAAAAGGCTGTGTAACTATTTTACATATACTCATCTAAAATAAGCACGATCAAAATACAACCGAGTGAGCGTTAGCGAGCGAGGTATCTGTTGCTAGTTTAGAATTAAAACGTATTAATGCACAATTAGCTTTAAGACTGGCAGACGACCACGATAAGGCTGAGTATGAGCGGGAGCCGCACGGCAGATGTGTCGGTAGCGTTAGGGAGTGGGTAATGTCAAGTACCTCGGGTCGCCCTGTTGAACCTTTCGAACGGACGCGAAATGATAACAATAGACCTAGTAATCAAGCGGTATTAACTAGTCCTTGGAAAGAACAATACGCGGGCATATCAACGGAAGCCCCACCAAAATATATAAACAGACTTACAAATCGTAGTTTACCGAGCTTCAGTGGGGACCCGCTTGAGTGGCTTAGATTCAAACACGCGTTTAATTTATCAACTAAGTTAGGCGGTTATACAGATGAAGAAAATATTTCCCGCTTATATGATTGTTTACGTGGGGAGGCCCGAGAAGCTGTGTCGTCCTTATTGCCCTGTCAAAAATATACAGCTGTAAAAATAACTGGAAATACAGGTGTAAATCCATGTAATAATACAGCTGTATTGGAGTGGATTTGCCTGGATTTATTAACTGGATTTACAGGTGTAAATCCATGTAATATTAAATGGATTTACAGGTGTAAATCATGTAATATTAAATGGATTTTTTAATTTTACAAATGTTTTTTTATTTAGATTAACATACTTCTATATTATTTTTAAATAAATAGTTTGAATTTAAAAATTAGTATTATTTATTTATTTATTTTTAAATAAATTTATATTAGAAGAATGCCCTTTTACACATAGTAGCAAAATAATATATTATGTTTTACGGTATAAATAAACGGTATTATAAAAGTATTCATATGCTTTTAAGAAATTATAATAATATAGAAAAAATGAAGAAGATATCTCTTTGGTAGATATCGTTAAGACCATCACTATTATAATTAGTTAATTACTGCCTAACATCTTATATATATATATATAGATCAAAGAATAAATAACAATTATTAAGATATTAATACATGGATGATCTGTATATACAAGTTCCAAACATTTGCATATGTAAGCGTTGCGTTAGCTTAGTGGATAGAGCGTTTGCGTTTGGTGCGTGCGTTGCGGGGTTCGATTCCCGGTTAGGGCAAAAATTTTTTCAACGTTTTTCTGCGTCAAATATATGTAATTAGTGTAAATATATAAACTAAAACAATATAAAAATAAATATAAGTTAATTAAAAATAATAATAAGGTTTCGAAAGAGAAATTCTTTTCAAATTTTTTTTGAGTTATGTATATATAAATACTTTTTAATTTCTGCATTATTTTTGTATTCTTTAAAAATGCTTTAAAAATCCTGATTGCTCAATTTATGAGATAGGTAAACTATTGTATATTAATAAAATATTGTTTCTGACTATAACGTAATAACGTTTAAGTAATTTATAAGCCTGAAAAATATAAGATCAAACTTATAACTACTTTATAGGTAGAAAATGCCGAATCCCAATAGACCATATTTAATGTTATATTTAGGGACCAAAAAACGTTACACATATAGGAATAAAATAGATATTTTTTATACCTAGAATATTGGTAGTACAGTATAAAAAATTCCTATTTTATCGGTAAAAAATTGTTCGTATTTCCACCAGGGTTGTATGTTAATCTAAATAAAAAAACATTTGTAAAATTAAAAAATCCATTTAATATTACATGATTTACACCTGTAAATCCATTTAATATTACATGGATTTACACCTGTAAATCCAGTTAATAAATCCAGGCAAATCCACTCCAATACAGCTGTATTATTACATGGATTTACACCTGTATTTCCAGTTATTTTTACAGCTGTATATTTTTGACAGGGTGATAACAGCCGCAAGCGCACGACACATCCTGAGCTCCCTCGAGACACGCTTCGGCAACCCGCATGAAATTATAAATAAAATTATCAAAGAAATTAAAAAACTTTCTCGTATTGGAGTTGGGAATTCGAACATTGCAGTCCTGGCATCTAAGGTCGAAAATGGTGTTGCGGCCATCGAAGCCTTAAGTAACCAAGGGTATTTACATAGTCCAGAATTGTGTAACGAGATTTTATTAAAAATTCCCAAACCTATGTTGTTACTTTATAATCGTTTTATTACAAAAGAACCGCAAAATCAAGCTCGTTTAATATCTATTGGAAAATTCTTGCGTCAAGAGGCCGAATTAGCATGTGTTGCTGGAACGATACAAATTCAATCCTATACAAAGGGAAATAAAGATAACGATCAGACGCCTGGTAGACACAATAACCGCGAAATTCGAAGGAAGAATACGCATGCAGTGTTTACAACCAGAGATCAAAATAAATCAATGAGAGTAGATAAAAGCAAAGCAACAACAAAAGTGTCCTGTACCTACTGCCGTGGTCTTCCTCATTCTATTGAGAAGTGTACCAAATTCTCAGAAGTACCAATTAATGATCGATGGGAATGGGCAAAAACATCGCGTGTTTGTTTTAACTGTCTGATGAGTGGACATCGGGCATCGAAATGTCAAAGAAGAAAATGTCACGTGAATCAATGTAATCGATGTCACCATAGTCTTCTTCATGCCGAAGTCGAGGCGACAGAGGAACGTACAAGGACATCGCCTACACTGCGCTCTGAGGCAGGTAATGCAAACCAACAATGACTAGAGAATAAACACGCCGTCATTTTAAAAGTGCTTCCAGTTACCATTTATGGACCAAATCGCAAGTCATATATAACACATGCACTTTTAGATGAAGGATCTTCGCTTACCCTAATTGACGCTGATGTTGCTCAACAAGTAGGAGCAACAGGGCAACGCGTGCCGCTTGGAATGTTAGGGGTAAGACAATCTAGAAGTGTAGATCTCGAAAGCGAAATAATATCTATTAAGATTATTGGTACAAATGGTCGAGAACATAGAATGGACGGCGTGCGAACAGTAAGAAATCTGGGGCTTGGAGAACAACAGTTGTCCTCGGAAGTACGACGGCTAGCTCTTGAGACAGGTAAAATCTCGGAATACGAAATCTATAAGACGGCTCATCCAAAGCTATTAATAGGACAGAATTTCTGGGAATTAATTATTTCGTCCGGAGTATTTACAACTCGTCTAAAACGAGTTGTAATTTCACGCACAGCTATGGGTATGGTTATTCACGGCCAAGTGAGTGGTCGAGAAGAAGGGCGCAATGAAACGTTAGTAGCCCATTCAACAGGTATCGAGGAGCTCGATGAGGGATCCGATCGTTATAAAGATGACTGTCTACATGAATTGATAAAATCTAGTTTTTCCTTAGACTCATTAGGAATATCACAAACACCTAAAATTCATAAAAGGAATGAACTTGCATCACGTATACTCCAAAGTACTACAAAAAGGTTATCAATAGGTTGGGAAACCGGGCTTTTATGGGATTCTGATAAACCATCACTTCCCTCTAACAGGACATCCGCTCTACAAAGATTATATAATCTTGAAAAGAGATTTGACAAGGATCCAGCATATGCTGAACGTTACCACCACGAGATGGACACGTTAATACGTCAAGGTTACGCTTCAAAAATAAACGAGACGCTACCAGCATCAAAAAATAGATGGTATCTGCCACACTTTGGGGTTACCAGTGACAACAGGCCAGACAAACTTCGAATTGTGTTTGATGCAGCGGCCAAAACCAATGGCGTCAGCTTAAATGACAAGTTGTTAACCGGGCCAGACATGCTTCTCTCACTAATGGGAGTTTTATTAAGATTCCGACAACGGCGAGTGGCCTTTACTGCAGATATCAAAGAAATGTTCCTGCAGGTTAGGATGCGAACAGAGGACCATAGCGCACAATTATTTTTGTATAGAGGTAATGATCGATCACGCGAACCTGACACTTATTCAATGCAAACATTAATATTTGGAGCAAGGTCGTCCCCGTGTAGTGCGATATACGTCCTCAACCGTAACGCCAGCGAATTCAAAGAAGAGATGCCTGATGCATCTGAAGCCATCATGAGGAAATCATATATGAATGATTATTTGGATAGCGTGGAAACTGAAGAGCTTGCAAGAGTACGCATAAGTCAGATAATCAAGATAAACAATCAGGGCGGTTTTAAGATGCACAAATGGGCCAGCAACAGGAGTGAAGTTTTGCGAAACATTCCCCCAGAAAATAGACTACCAGGGTCAGTAAACATCGAAACCGATGGAATAGCTAAACATTCCACTAAAACTCTGGGTCTCATCTGGAACCCAGCCTCGGACACATTTGCCTTTGCATTAAGTTTGGATCGTATCCCTGCCGATTTGAGAAGTGGAGAGTTAGCCCCAACTAAGCGACAGATGCTTAGCATGACAATGTCCATTTTTGATCCGCTTGGGTTCTTGTCTCCACTCAGTATTAAAGGTAGGATCCTACTACAAGACGCGTGGAGAGCTGAATTAGGTTGGGGCGATCGTCTCGGAGAACCTGAATTGAGCAAATGGAGAAACTGGCTGAAAGAGATACAGAGAATTCGAGAATGTAAGATCCCAAGATGTTACTTGAGTCGATCGACGAAAGTTCGCAGCCAAGAACTACATACATTTAGCGATGCTAGTCAAGTAGCCTACGCTGCTGCCGCTTATTTCAGAGTTGAATACGAAGATGATGTTGTAGAGGTATTGTTAATAGCTGGCAAAAGCCGGGTGGCACCTATCAAACCGACCACGATTCCAAGGTTGGAATTACAAGCGGCAGTTATGGCTACACGGCTTGCTGCGACCATTCAAAGGGAAGTAGATGTCAAATTTGACAAACGATATTTTTACACAGACTCGCAGACCGTACTCCAGTGGATTAGAAGCGATTCGCGCAATTTCAAAGCATTTGTTTCATTTCGGCTGGGAGAAATCGACGAGTCAACAAAAATCGACGAATGGCGATGGGTATCCACTGCAAACAACCCGGCAGACGACGCAACACGAAATTCTTGTACAGATTTTAACACCCAAGCTCGTTGGTTTAGGGGACCCCCATTTTTGTACAAGGCTTTATGTGATAAACCTCATGAATCTAGTTCGATTCATTACATCCATGATGAAAGAGCGTTAGAAGAAGAGGTATTAGCAGACTATGGAGGGAAATCCCCACCCAATGATTGTTTACCTCAAATTTTCCGATTTTCAACCTACCTGCGGTTGATACGAGCTACTGCAAGAGTGCTGCAATTCATAAAAATCATTAAAAGAGTTATACCGAAAAATGCCCCCTCATCAAATGTACTGGTAGAACAGGCAGAAATGCTATGGATTAAGAGCTCTCAAAAGGATTCCTTTAGATCGGAAATAGCGTGCATACAAGCAAGTAACCCGTTGAGTCGAGGGAGTAAGCTTTTGAAGTTAACACCAATATTGGATAAAAAGGGGATACTGCGAGCTGAGAGTCGCATCGACAATGCAATTAACATTCCCATGTCCGCAAAGCACCCAATATTACTTGATGGGGATCATTTATTTACAAGGCTTCTGATAAAGTGGTATCACACCAAATTTCATCATGGTAATCAAGAGACGATAATTAATGAAATTCGACAGAAATATTGGATTCTCAAACTACGGGTATCTATGAAGTCTGAAATTTCTAAATGTCAACATTGCAAGGTTCGACGAGCACTCCCGAAACCAGCCAGATTGGGCGATTTACCAAAGGCACGACTAGCCCACCACCAGCGACCGTTTTCTTACTGTGGTATAGACTACTTTGGTCCAATGCTGGTTACCGTGGGAAGACGACGAGAAAAAAGATGGGGTGTTCTCTTCACCTGCTTGTCCTCCCGCGCTGTTCACATAGAAGTTGCTGCCTCTCTCAGCACTGACTCCGCTATAATGGCGCTAAGGAGGATGTCTGCACGTAGAGGGCGCCCAAACGAAATTTATTCGGACAATGGGACGAATCTAAGAGGAGCCGCAACGGAGTTACGCTCGTTAATCGAAGGACTCGACACATCAACCCTTCAGGAAAGAGCAGCTGGACATCAAATAGTGTGGAAGTTTATTCCTCCCGGGACCCCACACATGGGTGGCAGTTGGGAGAGGATGATTCAAAGTGTCAAAAGGAATCTACAAGCGGTCCTAAACTCTAGAGCACCAAAGGAAGAGGTATTACACACTTACCTGGCCGAAGTGGAGTACACGATCAACAGCCGACCCCTAACACACATTCCAGCGGAACCAAATGAGGTGGAGGCCCTCACGCCAAACCACTTTCTTTTAGGGTCATCATCTGGTAATCCGGCACCTGGCAGGTTCGAATATGTAGACCTCTGTTCAAGAAAACAATGGCGCCAAGCCCAGTGTCTGGCAGATGCATTTTGGAATCGTTGGGTAAAAGAATACCTCCCAACCCTAATTCCTAGGAAGAAATGGAGCGAAGATACGGAGACACTGAAAATAGGTGATGTAGTGTTGATAGTAGATTCGCAGCTGCCAAGGAACACTTGGTTGAGAGGCGTAGTAGAACAGATTTTTCCGGGAAAAGATAAACGGGTAAGAGTAGCGGGCATTCGCACTATCCGTGGATTTTATAGTCGACCGTGTATCAAATTGGTGCGATTGACGACGACAATTAGTTAGTGCAAGATTGGAGTCTTGCACTGGGGAAGAGGATGTCGTCAATTCAATTAATATATGTTTAATTTCGTTTCAGTTCAAATATAATTTGAAATAACAATTTCCAAGTGAATTGTTTTTTGGTCCGGTAATGCGGTTGGGCATTTTTCTCTAGAAAACATGTCAGAGTACCGTTCGTGGCCATAGTATAAGCGGTAATGCGGTCGGGCAGTTGTCGTCAAAAAACTTGTCAGAGTACCGTTCGCAACAATTAGTAATAACGCGGTAAGGCGATCGGGCAACTTGATTGGTCCAGATTGCCAGAAAGTCGTACTTCGCCATATTCCGGAAGGGAAAGAGAAATTGGCGCCAAAAAGCAGGGGGTATAAATCGAGAGTGCAGGATGACGACGAGTTCAGTTAGTCTTCGACGTCCACCTCAAGAGGAACCGTTATTCGCGTCCCATTAAACTTGTAATATTGTAATTTAGTTCATGTATTTCTTCCTTGTTTTTAAGTGTTAAATAACGTGTAGTGTTGGATTAATTATAAATTAAATAAAGATTGTTGTTCCTTTTTATTTGACTTAAACTTGATTTCCATCCCCCTCCATTGGTCACAATTAGTCATCCCGAATTTCTTCAGAAATTCCCGAAATATCCACAAATTCCCGTATTTAGTAGCGTCATCCCAAAATACCTCAGAAATTCCCGAAATATCCAGGAAATCCTGTAATTGGTAGAGTCATCACGAATTTCCTCTGATATTCCCGAAATATCAAGGAAATCCCGTAATTGGCAGAGTCATCACGAATTTCCTCTGATATTCCCAAAATATCCAAGATATCCCGTAATTAGTAGTCATCCCGAATTTCTTCAGAAATTTCCGAAATATCCAGAAATTCCCATAATTAGTAGCGACGTCCCGAAATACCTCAGGAATTCCCTAAAGATCCAAAAAATCCCGTAATTAGTGGAGTATTTCTGAAATATTTCAGAAATTCCCGCAATATCCAAGAAATTTCCTAATTAGTAGTCATCCCGAATTTCTTCGGAAATACCCGAAATATCCTGGAAATCCCGTAATTAGTAGAGTAATCCATAAATACCTCAGAAATTCCCGAAATATCCAGGAAATTCCGTAATTCGTGGAGCCTTACTGAAATATTTCAGACATTCCCGAAATATCCAGGAAATTCCGTAATTAGTATACTCATCCCAAATTTCCTCCGAAATTCGCGTAATATCCAGGAAATCCCGAAATTGGTAGAATCGTCCCGAAATACCTCAGGAACTTCCGAAATATCCAGAAATTCCCGTAATTAGTAGCGTCATCCCGAAATACCTCAGAAATTCCCGAAATATCCAGGAAATCCCATATTTAGAAGAGTTATCCAGAAATACCTCAGAAATTCCCGAAATATCCAGGAAATTCCGTAATTAGTAGACTCATCCCGAATTTCCTCAGAAATTCGCGTAATATCCAGGAAATCACTTATTTAGTAGAGTTATTCAGAAATACCTCAGGAATTCCCAAAAGATCCAAAAAATCCCGTAATTAGTAGAGTTTTTCTGAAATATTTGAGAAATTCCAGAAATATCCAGAAATTCCCGTAATTGGTAGCGTCATCTCGAGATACCTCAGAAATTCCCGAAAGATCCAGGAAATCCCGTAATTGGTAGAGTCAGCACGAATTTTCCCAGATATTCCCGAAATATCCAGGAAATCCCGTAATTAGTGGAGTCTTTCTGAAATATTTCAGAAATTCCCGCAATATCCAAGAAATTTCGTAATTAGTAGTCATCCCGAATTTCTCCGGAATTACCCGAAATATCCTGGAAATCCCGTAATTAGTAGAGTAATCCAGAAATACCTCAGAAATTCCCGAAATATCCAGGAAATTCCGTATTAGTGGTTTCTTTCTGAAATATTTCAGAAATTCCAGAAATATCCAGGAAATTCCGTAATTAGTAGACTCATCCCGAATTTCCTCAGAAATTCGCGTAATATCCAGGAAATCCCGTAATTGGTAAAGTCATCACGAATTTCTTCAGATATTCCCGTAAAATCCAGGAAATCCCATATTTAGTAGAGTTATCCAGAAATACCTCAGAAATTCCCGAAATATCCAGGAAATTCCGTAATTAGTAGACTTATCCCGAATTTCCTCAGAAATTCGCGTAATATCCAGCAAATCCCGTTATTGGTAAAGTCATCACGAATTTCTTCAGATATTCCCGAAATATCCAAGAAATCCCTTATTTAGTAGAGTTATCCAGAAATACCTCAGAGATTCCCGA
Organism: Theocolax elegans; assembly: GCA_026168455.1. NCBI lineage: Eukaryota > Metazoa > Arthropoda > Insecta > Hymenoptera > Cerocephalidae > Theocolax > Theocolax elegans. Next base: position 17,447,206 of record CM047429.1, on the reverse strand, counting down.
AATATCCAGGAAATCCCGTAATTTGTTTAGTCATCCCGAAATAGCTCAAAAATTCAAGAAAGATCCAGGAAATTCCGTAAGTATTAGTCATCCCGAATTTCATCAGAAATTCCCGAAATATCCAGAAATTCCCGTATTTAGTAGCGTCATCCCAAAATACCTCAGAAATTCCCGAAATATCCAGGAAATCCTGTAATTGGTAGAGTCATCAGGAATTTCCTCTGATATTCCCGAAATATCAAGCAAATCACTAATTTCCTCTGATATTCCCAAAATATCCAAGATATCCCGTAATTAGTAAGTCATCCCGAATTTCTTCAGAATTTCCGAAATATCCAGAAATTACCATAATGTAGTAGCGTCGTCCCGAAATATCTCAGGAATTCCCTAAAGATCTCAAAAAATCCCGTATTAGTGGAGTCTTTCTGAGTATTTCAGAAAATTCTCGCAATATCCAGAAATTTCCTAATTAGTAGCGTCGCCCCGAAATACCTCAGGAATTCCCTAAAGATCCAAAAAAATCCCGTAATTAGTGGAGTCATCACGAATTTCCTCTGATATTCCCAAATATCAGCAAATCCCGTAATTGGCAGAGTCATCACGAATTTCCCCTCTGATATTCCCAAAATATCCAAGGAAATTCCGTAAATTAGTAGTCATCCCGAATTTCTTCAGAAATTTCCGAAATATCTAGAAATTCCATAATTAGTAGCGTCGTCCCGAAATGACCTCAGGAATTCCCTAAAGATCCAAAAAAATCCCGTAAGTTAGTGGAGGTCTTTCTGAAATATTTCAGAAATTCCCGCAATATCCAAGAAATTTCCTAATTAGTAGTCATCCCGAATTTCTTCGGAAATACCCCGAAATATCCTGGAAATCCCGTAATTAGTAGAGTAATCCATAAATACCTCAGAAATTCCCGAAATATCCAGGAATTCCGTATTCGTGGAGCCTTACTGAAATATTTCAGACATTCCCGAAATATCCAGAGAAATCCGTAATTAGTATACTACATCCCAAATTTCCTCCGAAATTCGCGTAATATCCAGGAAATCCCGAATGTGGTAGAATCATCCCCGAAATACCTCAGAACTTCCGAATATCCAGAAATTCCCGTAATTAGTAGCGTCATCCCGAAATACCTCAGAGATTCCCGAAATAGCCAGGAAATCCCATATTTAGTAGAGGTTATCCAGAAATACCTCAGAATTCCCGAAATATCCAGGAATTCCGTAATTAGTAGACTCATCCCGAATTTCCTCGAATTCGCGTAATAGCCAGGAAATCCCTTATTTAGTAGAGTTATTCAGAAATACCTCAGGAATTCCCAAAGATCCAAAAAATCCCGTATTAGTAGAGTCTTTCTGAAATATTTGAGAAATTCCCGAAATAGCCAGAAATTCCCGTAATTGGTAGCGTCATCTCGAGATACCTCAGAAAGTCCCGAAAGATCCAGGAAATCCCGTAATTGGTAGAGTCCAGCACGAATTATTCCGTAATTAGTGGTTTCTTTATGAAATATTTCAGAAATTCCCGAAATATGCAGGAAATTTCGTAATTAGTAGTCATCCCGAATTTCATCAGAAATTCCCGAAATATCCAGGAAATCCCGTAATTGGTAAAGTCATCACGAATTTCTTCAGATATTCCCGTAATATCCAGGAAATCCCATATTTAGTAGAGTTATCCAGAAATACCTCAGAAATTCCCGAAATATCCAGGAAATTCCGTAATTAGTAGACTCATGCCGAATTTCCTCAGAAATTCGCGTAATATCCAGGAAATCCTGTAATTGGTAGAGTCAGCACGAATTTCCTCAGATATTCCCGAAATATCCAGGAAATCCCGTAATTAGTGGAGTCTTTCTGAAATATTTCAGAAATTCCCGCAATATCCAAGGAATTTCGTAATTAGTAGTCATCCCGAATTTCTCCGGAATTACCCGAAATATCCTGGAAATCCCGTAATTAGTAGAGTAATCCAGAAATACCTCAGAAATTCCCGAAATATCCAGGAAATTCCGTAATTAGTGGTTTCTTTCTGAAATATTTCAGAAATTCCCGAAATATCCAGGAAATTCCGTAATTAGTAGACTCATCCCGAATTTCCTCAGAAATTCGCGTAATATCCAGGAAATCCCGTAATTGGTAAAGTCATCACGAATTTCTTCAGATATTCCCGTAATATCCAGGAAATCCCATATTTAGTAGAGTTATCCAGAAATACCTCAGAAATTCCCGAAATATCCAGGAAATTCCGTAATTAGTAGACTCATCCCGAATTTCCTCAGAAATTCCCGAAATATCCAGGAAATCCCGTAAATTGTTTAGTCATCCCGAAATAGCTCAAAAATTCCCGAAAGATCCAGGTAATTCCGTAAGTATTAGTCATCCCGAAATACCTCAGAAATTCCCGAAATATCCAGGAAATCCCATATTTAGTAGAGTTATTCAGAAATACCTCAGGAATTCCCTAAAGATCCAAAAAATCCCGTAATTAGTAGAGTCTTTCTGAAATATTTGAGAAATTCCCGAAATATCCAGAAATTCCCGTAATTGGTAGCGTCATCTCGAGATACCTCAGAAATTCCCGAAAGATCCAGGAAATCCCGTAATTGGTAGAGTCAGCACGAATTTTCTCAGATATTCCCGAAATATCCAGGAAATCCCGTAATTAGTGGAGTCTTTCTGAAATATTTCAGAAATTCCCGCAATATCCAAGAAATTTCGTAATTAGTAGTCATCCCGAATTTCTCCGGAATTACCCGAAATATCCTGGAAATCCCGTAATTAGTAGAGTAATCCAGAAATACCTCAGAAATTCCCGAAATATCCAGGAAATTCCGTAATTAGTGGTTTCTTTCTGAAATATTTCAGAAATTCCAGAAATATCCAGGAAATTCCGTAATTAGTAGACTCATCCCGAATTTCCTCAGAAATTCGCGTAATATCCAGGAAATCACTTATTTAGTAGAGTTATTCAGAAATACCTCAGGAATTCCCAAAAGATCCAAAAAATCCCGTAATTAGTAGAGTTTTTCTGAAATATTTGAGAAATTCCAGAAATATCCAGAAATTCCCGTAATTGGTAGCGTCATCTCGAGATACCTCAGAAATTCCCGAAAGATCCAGGAAATCCCGTAATTGGTAGAGTCAGCACGAATTTTCCCAGATATTCCCGAAATATCCAGGAAATCCCGTAATTAGTGGAGTCTTTCTGAAATATTTCAGAAATTCCCGCAATATCCAAGAAATTTCGTAATTAGTAGTCATCCCGAATTTCTCCGGAATTACCCGAAATATCCTGGAAATCCCGTAATTAGTAGAGTAATCCAGAAATACCTCAGAAATTCCCGAAATATCCAGGAAATTCCGTAATTAGTGGTTTCTTTCTGAAATATTTCAGAAATTCCAGAAATATCCAGGAAATTCCGTAATTAGTAGACTCATCCCGAATTTCCTCAGAAATTCGCGTAATATCCAGGAAATCCCGAAATGGTTAGAATCATCCGAAATTACCTCAGGAACTTCCGAAATATCCAGAAATTCCCGTAATTAGTAGCGTCATCCCGAAATACCTCAGAAATTCCCGAAATATCCAGGAAATCCCATATTTGTAGAGTTATCCAGAAATACCTCAGAAATTCCCGAAATATCCAGGAAACTCCGTTAATTAGTAGACTCATCCCGAATTTCCTCAGAAATCGCCGTAATATCCAGGAAATCCCTTATTAGTAGAGTTATTCAGAATACCTCAGGAATTCCCAAAAGATCCAAAAATCCCGTAATTAGTAGAGTCTTTCTGAAATATTTGAGAAATTCCCGAAATATCCAGAAATTCCCGTAATTGGTAGCGTCATCTCGAGATACCTCAGAAAATTCCCGAAAGATCCAGGAAATCCCGTAATGGTAGAGTCAGCACGAATTTTCCCAGATATTCCCGAAATATCCAGGAAATCCCGTAATTAGTGGAGTCTTTCTGAAATATTTCAGAAATTCCCGCAATATCCAGAACATTTCGTAATTAGTAGTCATCCCGAATTTTCTCCGGAATTACCCGAAATATCCTGGAAATCCGTAATTAGTAGAGTAATCCAGAAAATACCTCAGAAATTCACGAAATATCCAGGAAATTCCGTAATTAGTGGTTTTCTTTCTGAAATATTTCAGAAATTCCAGAAATATCCAGGAAATTCCGTAATTAGTAGACTCATCCCGAATTTCCTCAGAAATTCGCGTAATATCCAGGAAATCCCGTAATTGGTAAGTCATCATGAATTTCTTCAGATATTCCCGCAAAATCCAGGAAATCCCATATTTAGTAGAGTTATCAGAATACCTCAGAATTCCCGAAATATCCAGGAAATCCGTAATTAGTAGGACTTATCCCGAATTTCCTCAGAAATTCGCGTAATATCCAGGAAATCCCGTTATTGGTAAAGTCATCACGAATTTCTTCAGAAATTCCCGAAATATCCAGAAATTCCCGTAATTAGTAGCGTCATCCCGAAATACCTCAGAAATTCCCGAAATATCCAGGAAATCCCTTATTTAGTAGAGTTATGCAGAAATACCTCAGAAATTCCCGAAATATCCAGGAAATCTTGTAATTTGTTAAGTCATCCCGAAATAGCTCAAAAATTCCCGAAAGATCCAGGAAATTCCGTAATTATTAAACATCCCGAATTTCTTCAGAAATTCCCGAAATATCCAGAAATTCCCGTAATTAGTAGCGTCATCCCGAAATACCTCAGAAATTCCCGAAATATCCAGGAAATCCCATAATTAGTAGCGTCGCCCCGAAATACCTCAGGAATTCCCTAAAGATACAAAAAATCCCGTAACTAGTGGAGTCATCACGAATTTCCTCCGATATTCCCGAAATATCCAGGAAATCCCGTAATTGGTAGAGCCATCACGAATTTTCTCTGATATTCCCGAAATATCCAAGAAATCCCGTAAATACTAGTTATCCCGATTTTTTCAGAAATTCCCGAAATATTCAGAAATTCCCATAATTAGTAGCGTCGTCCCGAAATACATCAGGAATTCCCTAAAGATCCAAAAAATCCCGTAATTAGTGGAGTCTTTCTGAAATATTTGAGAAATTCCCGCAATATCCAAGAAATATCGTAATTAGTAGTCATCCCGAATTTCTCCGGCATTACCCGAAATATCCTGGAAATCCCGTAATTAGTAGAGTAATCCAGAAGTACCTCAAAAATTCCCGAAATATCCAGGGAATTCCGTAATTAGTTGACTCATCCCGAATTTCCTCAGAAATTCGCAAAATATCCAGGAAATCCCGTAATTGGTAGAGTCATCCCGAATTTCCTCAGAAATTCCCAAAATATCCAGGAAATCCCGTAATTAGTAGCGTCATCTAGAAATACCTCAGAAATTCCCGAAATATCCAGGAAATCCCTTATTTAGTAGAGTTATGCAGAAATACCTCAGAAATTCCCGAAATATCCAGGAAATCCCGTAATTTGTTAAGTCATCCCGAAATAGCTCAAAAATTCCCGAAAGATCCAGGAAATTCCGTAATTATTAAACATCCCGATTTTTTCAGAAATTCCCGAAATATTCAGAAATTCCCATAATTAGTAGCGTCGTCCCGAAATACATCAGGAATTCCCTAAAGATCCAAAAAATCCCGTAATTAGTGGAGTCTTTCTGAAATATTTGAGAAATTCCCGCAATATCCAAGAAATTTCGTAATTAGTAGTCATCCCGAATTTCTCCGGCATTACCCGAAATATCCTGGAAATCCCGTAATTAGTAGAGTAATCCAGAAGTACCTCAAAAATTCCCGAAATATCCAGGGAATTCCGTAATTAGTTGACTCATCCCGAATTTCCTCAGAAATTCGCATAATATCCAGGAAATCCCGTAATTGGTAGAGTCATCCCGAATTTCCTCAGAAATTCCCAAAATATCCAGGAAATCCCGTAATTAGTAGCGTCATCCAGAAATACCTCAGAAATTCCCGAAATATCCAGGAAATCCCTTATTTAGTAGAGTTATGCAGAAATACCTCAGAAATTCCCGAAATATCCAGGAAATCCCGTAATTTGTTAAGTCATCCCGAAATAGCTCAAAAATTCCCGAAAGATCCAGGAAATTCCGTAATTATTAAACATCCCGAATTTCTTCAGAAATTCCCGAAATATCCAAAAATTCCCGTAATTAGTAGCGTCATCCCGAAATAGCTCAGAAATTCCCGAAATATCCAGGAAATCCCTTATTTAGTAGAGTTATGCAGAAATACCTCAGAAATTCCCGAAATATCCAGGAAATCCCGTAATTTGTTAAGTCATCCCGAAATAGCTCAAAAATTCCCGAAAGATCCAGGAAATTCCGTAATTATTAAACATCCCGAATTTCTTCAGAAATTCCCGAAATATCCAGAAATTCCCGTAATTAGTAGCGTCATCCCGAAATACCTCAGAAATTCCCGAAATATCCAGGAAATCCCGTAATTAGTAGTCCTCCCGAATTTCTTCAGAAATTCCCGAAATATTCAGAAATTCCCATAATTAGTAGCGTCGTCCCGAAATACCTCAGGAATTCCCTAAAGATCCAAAAAATCCCGTAATTAGTGGAGTCATCACGAATTTCCTCTGATATTCCCGAAATATCCAGAAATTCCCATAATTAGTAGCGTCGCCCCGAAATACCTCAGGAATTCCCTAAAGATACAAAAAATCCCGTAACTAGTGGAGTCATCACGAATTTCCTCCGATATTCCCGAAATATCCAGGAAATCCCGTAATTGGTAGAGCCATCACGAATTTTCTCTGATATTCCTTAAATATCCAAGAAATCCCGTAAATACTAGTTATCCCGATTTTCTTCAGAAATTCCCGAAATATTCAGAAATTCCCATAATTAGTAGCGTCGTCCCGAAATACTTCAGGAATTCCCTAAAGATCCAATAAATTCCGTAATTAGTGGAATCATCACAAATTTCCTCTGATATTCCCGAAATATCCAGAAATTCCCATAATTAGTAGCGTCGCCCCGAAATACCTCAGGAATTCCCTAAAGATCCAAAAAATCCCGTAACTAGTGGAGTCATCCGAATTTCCTCCGATATTCCCGAAATATCCAGGAAATCCTGTAATTAGTAGTCATCCCGAATTTCTTCAGAAATTCCCATAATTAGTAGCGTCGTCCCGAAATACCTGAGGAATTCCCTAAAGATCCAAAAAATCCCGTAATTAGTGGAGTCATCACGAATTTCCACTGATATTCCCGAAATATCCAGGAAATCCCGTAATTGGTAGAGTCATCACGAATTTCCTCTGATATTCCCGAAATATCCAAGAAATCCCGTAAATAGTAGTCATCCCGAATTTCTTCAGAAATTCCCGAAATATCCAGAAATTCTCATAATTAGTAGCGTCGTCCCGAAATACCTCAGGAATTCCCTAAAGATCCAAAAAATCCCGTAATTAGTGGAGTTTTTCTGAAATATTTGAGAAATTCCCGCAATATCCAACAAATTTCGTAATTAGTAGTCATCCCGAATTTCTCCGGCATTACCCGAAATATCCTGGAAATCCCGTAATTAGTAGAGTAATCCAGAAATACCTCAAAAATTCCCGAAATATCCAGGGAATTCCGTAATTAGTGTGACTCATCCCGAATTACCTCAGAAATTCGCGTAATATCCAGGAAATCCCGTAATTGGTAGAGTCATCCCGAATTTGCTCAGAAATTCCCAAAATATCCAGGAAATCCCGTAATTAGTAGCGTCATCCAGAATACCTCAGAAATTCCCGAAATATCCAGGAAATCCCGTATTAGTAGCGTCGTCAGGAAATACCCTCATAAATTCCCGGCATTATCCTGGAATTCCACAGTTAGTGGAGACATTTCGATATACCTCAAAAATTCCCGAATTATCCAGGAAATACCATAACTTAGTGAAGTCTTTCTGAAATATTTCAGAAATTCCCGAAATATCCAGGAAATCCCGTAATTAGTAGCGTCATCCCGAAATAGCTCAGAAATTCCCGAATATCCAGGAAATCCCGTAATTAGTGGAGTCTTTCTGAAATATTTCAGAAATTCCCGAAATATCCAGGAAATCCCGTAATTAGTAGCGTCATCCCGAAATACCTCAGGAATTCCCTAAAGATCCAAAAAATCCCGTAATTAGTGGAGTCATCACGAATTTCCTCTGATATTCCCGAAATATCCAGAAATTCCCATAATTAGTAGCGTCGCCCCGAAATACCTCAGGAATTCCCTAAAGATACAAAAAATCCCGTAACTAGTGGAGTCATCACGAATTTCCTCCGATATTCCCGAAATATCCAGGAAATCCTGTAATTAGTAGTCATCCCGAATTTCTTCAGAAATTCCCGAAATATTCAGAAATTCCCATAATTAGTAGCGTCGTCCCGAAATACCTCAGGAATTCCCTAAAGATCCAAAAAATCCCGTAATTAGTGGAGTCATCACGAATTTCCACTGATATTCCCGAAATATCCAGGAAATCCCGTAATTGGTAGAGTCATCACGAATTTCCTCCGATATTCCCGAAATATCCAGGAAATCCCGTAATTGGTAGAGCCATCACGAATTTCCTCTGATATTCCCCAAATATCCAAGAAATCCCGTAAATACTAGTTATCCCGATTTTCTTCAGAAACTCCTGAAATATTCAGAAATTCCCATAATTAGTAGCGTCGTTCCGAAATACCTCAGGAGTTCCCTAAAGATCCAAAAAATCCCGTAATTAGTGGAGTCATCACGAATTTCCTCTGATATTCCCGAAATATCCAGAAATTCCCATAATTAGTAGCGTCGCCCCGAAATACCTCAGGAATTCCCTAAAGATCCAAAAAATCCCGTAACTAGTGGAGTCTTCACGAATTTCCTCCGATATTCCCGAAATATCCAGAAAATCCTGTAATTAGTAGTCATCCCGAATTTCTTCAGAAATTCCCATAATTAGTAGCGTCGTCCCGAAATACCTGAGGAATTCCCTAAAGATCCAAAAAATCCCGTAATTAGTGGAGTCATCACGAATTTCCACTGATATTCCCGAAATATCCAGGAAATCCCGTAATTGGTAGAGTCATCACGAATTTCCTCTGATATTCCCGAAATATCCAAGAAATCCCGTAAATAGTAGTCATCCCGAATTTCTTCAGAAATTCCCGAAATATCCAGAAATTCTCATAATTAGTAGCGTCGTCCCGAAATACCTCAGGAATTCCCTAAAGATCCAAAAAATCCCGTAATTAGTGGAGTTTTTCTGAAATATTTGAGAAATTCCCGCAATATCCAACAAATTTCGTAATTAGTAGTCATCCCGAATTTCTCCGGCATTACCCGAAATATCCTGGAAATCCCGTAATTAGTAGAGTAATCCAGAAATACCTCAAAAATTCCCGAAATATCCAGGGAATTCCGTAATTAGTTGACTCATCCCGAATTACCTCAGAAATTCGCGTAATATCCAGGAAATCCCGTAATTGGTAGAGTCATCCCGAATTTGCTCAGAAATTCCCAAAATATCCAGGAAATCCCGTAATTAGTAGCGTCATCCAGAAATACCTCAGAAATTCCCGAAATATCCAGGAAATCCCGTAATTAGTAGCGTCGTCACGAAATACCTCATAAATTCCCGCATTATCCTGGAATTTCCACAGTTAGTGGAGACATTTCGATATACCTCAGAAATTCCCGAATTATCCAGGAAATACCATAACTAGTGGAGTCTTGCTGAAATATTTCAGAAATTCCCGAAATATCCAGGAAATCCCGTAATTAGTAGCGTCATCCCGAAATAAATCAGAAATTCCCGAATTATCCAGGAAATACCACAATTAGTGGTGACATTTCGAAATACCTCAGAAATTCCCAAAATATCCAGGAAATCCCGTAAATAGTAGCGTCATCCCGAAATACCTCAGGAATTCCCTAAAGATCCAACAAATCCCGGAATTAGTGGAGTCATCACGAATTTCCTCTGATATTCCCGAAATATCCAGAAATTCCCATAATTAGTAGCGTCGCCCCGAAATACCTCAGGAATTCCCTAAAGATACAAAAAATCCCGTAACTAGTGGAGTCATCACGAATTTCCTCCGATATTCCCGAAATATCCAGGAAATCCTGTAATTAGTAGTCATCCCGAATTTCTTCAGAAATTCCCGAAATATTGAGAAATTCCCATAATTAGTAGCGTCGTCCCGAAATACCTCAGGAATTCCCTAAAGATCCAAAAAATCCCGTAATTAGTGGAGTCATCACGAATTTCCACTGATATTCCCGAAATATCCAGGAAATCCCGTAATTGGTAGAGTCATCACGAATTTCCTCCGATATTCCCGAAATATCCAGGAAATCCCGTAATTGGTAGAGCCATCACGAATTTCCTCTGATATTCCCCAAATATCCAAGAAATCCCGTAAATACTAGTTATCCCGATTTTCTTCAGAAACTCCTGAAATATTCAGAAATTCCCATAATTAGTAGCGTCGTTCCGAAATACCTCAGGAGTTCCCTAAAGATCCAAAAAATCCCGTAATTAGTGGAGTCATCACGAATTTCCTCTGATATTCCCGAAATATCCAGAAATTCCCATAATTAGTAGCGTCGCCCCGAAATACCTCAGGAATTCCCTAAAGATCCAAAAAATCCCGTAACTAGTGGAGTCTTCACGAATTTCCTCCGATATTCCCGAAATATCCAGAAAATCCTGTAATTAGTAGTCATCCCGAATTTCTTCAGAAATTCCCGAAATATTCAGAAATTCCCATAATTAGTAGCGTCGTCCCGAAATACCTCAGGAATTCCCTAAAGATCCAAAAAATCCCGTAATTAGTGGAGTCATCACGAATTTCCACTGATATTCCCGAAATATCCAGGAAATCCCGTAATTGGTAGAGTCATCACGAATTTCCTCTGATATTCCCGAAATATCCGAGAAATCCCGTAAATAGTAGGCATCCCGAATTTCTTCAGAAATTCCCGAAATATCCAGAAATTCTCATAATTAGTAGCGTCGTCCCGAAATACCTCAGGAATTCCCTAAAGATCCAAAAAATCCCGTAATTAGTGGAGTCTTTCTGAAATATTTGAGAAATTCCCGCAATATCCAAGAAATTTCGTAATTTGTAGTCATCCCGAATTTCTCCGGCATTACCCGAAATATCCTGGAAATCCCGTAATTAGTAGAGTAATCCAGAAGTACCTCAAAAATTCCCGAAATATCCAGGGAATTCCGTAATTAGTTGACTCATCCCGAATTTCCTCAGAAATTCGCGTAATATCCAGGAAATCCCGTAATTGGTAGTGTCATCCCGAATTTCCTCAGAAATTCCCGAAATATCCAGGAAATCCCGTAATTAGTAGCGTCATCCCGAAATAAATCAGAAATTCCCGAATTATCCAGGAAATACCACAATTAGTGGTGACATTTCGAAATACCTCAGAAATTCCCAAAATATCCAGGAAATCCCGTAAATAGTAGCGTCATCCCGAAATACCTCAGGAATTCCCTAAAGATCCAACAAATCCCGGAATTAGTGGAGTCATCACGAATTTCCTCTGATATTCCCGAAATATCCAGAAATTCCCATAATTAGTAGCGTCGCCCCGAAATACCTCAGGAATTCCCTAAAGATACAAAAAATCCCGTAACTAGTGGAGTCATCACGAATTTCCTCCGATATTCCCGAAATATCCAGGAAATCCTGTAATTAGTAGTCATCCCGAATTTCTTCAGAAATTCCCGAAATATTGAGAAATTCCCATAATTAGTAGCGTCGTCCCGAAATACCTCAGGAATTCCCTAAAGATCCAAAAATCCCGTAATTAGTGGAGTCATCACGAATTTCCACTGATATTCCCGAAATATCCAGGAAATCCCGTAATTGGTAGAGTCATCACGAATTTCCTCCGATATTCCCGAAATATCCAGGAAATCCCGTAATTGGTAGAGCCATCACGAATTTCCTCTGATATTCCCCAAATATCCAAGAAATCCCGTAAATACTAGTTATCCCGATTTTCTTCAGAAACTCCTGAAATATTCAGAAATTCCCATAATTAGTAGCGTCGTTCCGAAATACCTCAGGAGTTCCCTAAAGATCCAAAAAATCCCGTAATTAGTGGAGTCATCACGAATTTCCTCTGATATTCCCGAAATATCCAGAAATTCCCATAATTAGTAGCGTCGCCCCGAAATACCTCAGGAATTCCCTAAAGATCCAAAAAATCCCGTAACTAGTGGAGTCTTCACGAATTTCCTCCGATATTCCCGAAATATCCAGGAAATCCTGTAATTAGTAGTCATCCCGAATTTCTTCAGAAATTCCCAAAATATTCAGAAATTCCCATAATTAGTAGCGTCGTCCCGAAATACCTCAGGAATTCCCTAAAGATCCAAAAAATCCCGTAATTAGTGGAGTCATCACGAATTTCCACTGATATTCCCGAAATATCCAGGAAATCCCGTAATTGGTAGAGTCATCACGAATTTCCTCTGATATTCCCGAAATATCCGAGAAATCCCGTAAATAGTAGGCATCCCGAATTTCTTCAGAAATTCCCGAAATATCCAGAAATTCTCATAATTAGTAGCGTCGTCCCGAAATACCTCAGGAATTCCCTAAAGATCCAAAAAATCCCGTAATTAGTGGAGTCTTTCTGAAATATTTGAGAAATTCCCGCAATATCCAAGAAATTTCGTAATTTGTAGTCATCCCGAATTTCTCCGGCATTACCCGAAATATCCTGGAAATCCCGTAATTAGTAGAGTAATCCAGAAGTACCTCAAAAATTCCCGAAATATCCAGGGAATTCCGTAATTAGTTGACTCATCCCGAATTTCCTCAGAAATTCGCGTAATATCCAGGAAATCCCGTAATTGGTAGAGTCACCCGAATTTCCTCAGAAATTCCCAAAATATCCAGGAAATCCCGTAATTAGTAGCGTCATCCAGAAATACCTCAGAAATTCCCGAAATATCCAGGAAATCCCGTAATTAGTAGCGTCGTCACGAAATACTTCATAAATTCCCGCATTATCCTGTAATTTCCACACTTAGTGGAGACATTTCGATATACCTCAGAAATTCCCGAATTATCCAGGTAATACCATAACTAGTGGAATCTTGCTGAAATAAATCAGAAATTCCCGAAATATCCAGGAAATACCACAATTAGTGGTGACATTTCGAAATACCTCAGAAATTCCCGAAATATCCAGGAAATCCCGTAAATAGTAGCGTCATCCCGAAATACCTCAGGAATTCTCGAAATATCCAGGAAATCCCGTAATTGGTAGAACCATCCCGAAATACCTCCGAAATTCCCGAAAGATCTAGGGACTGTTTGTCATAATTCCAGGGACACATAAAGTCTAAAAAAGATAATGTTTTTTTATATAATTATTTACAGTAAAATGGGAATTCACAGAAAAATGCTTATTTTAGATATATTTCTAAATATTATTTGTTATTAATATTACAAATAATATATATTTATTATAATTTTTGAATATACAGTTTATACCTGGTACCACGACAATTAATTGTTGACAATAAAATTAATTATCGGTTGTGCAATTGTAATAATTAATGGTAAAATGTATGTTGTCACGTGAGTTCAGAGAACTCGCGTGACAATGTATAAGAAGTTGTACGTACGTACGTACGTACGCGGACTACTGAAACTTCCAAGCCAAAAAACTAATAAAAAACGACTCTTTACAAAATTTGTAATAGTGGTAAATTTACCCTTGTATCAATGCGATCACAATGGACTCATAAAAAATGACATTCACTAAATGTTTTTTACAGTATAAGGGGTTTTTTACAGAAAAATTCACAATATCACTTATAAAATTTTAATATTATGTAGATATATTTCGCATAATTAAGTAGTACTATTTCCGAAATAGTGTTTCAAGCGAAATCTTTTTCTGCAGTTTGCTCTTTACACTTAATAAAATGTATCTAACTACGAATTATGTTATTTTGTCCTGCGAAAAGGTACTTATTATCTTATAGTAAATAATTATTTCTAAACAAGAATAAAGAATCACATTAAATGAATAATTAAATACAACTAGCTATGAATCTTCGCTCGCGATTTACATATACTGATGGTATGACAAATATGAAAAATTTTTACATAATTGTGCACAACCGTATAACGGAAGTGTCTTATATTTTTGTCATCGAAAAAAGTGTTGTTCCTCAAATATCTCAAAAAGTTGTCCATCAATTTGATTGAAATTTTAAGGTTATATTCTTTATCATTTGGGAACTTTATAGTCCTATTTCCAGTTATAATGATATTTACAGGTTCATAAATACAGTTATTCTTCAACAACTCAAAAACTTGAGGTTCTACAAAAAAATTTAAATGGACGAAATATTCGTTTCAAAATTATAAAACATTTTCTATGAAATACTTTGCAATTGGAAACGAATTTCTTTAGATAAACATATAAAAACGCTTAAAAAAATGCTAAATGATCAATAATACACGTATTTTTGTAATAAATGAAAAACTTCAAATTCTACATAAAAACTTTATATAGACGAAGTGTTTGTTTTAAAATTCCAAAACTTTTTCCTATTGAACATTTTGCAGTTCGAACAAGATTTGATTAAATATCAAGTATAATTAATATAATATATATATCATATTAAAATAACATAATATAATTAATATAACATATATATCAGTTATATGTTACTTAAATTCCATAATCAGTTTCAGCAATTGAAAGTTCTGAAATCAAAACAGACTAATCGATAAGTATTTTCTACTATCCCACAAATTTGTATTTTAATTAAATATTTTTATATATTAGGTACTTTATATATTTTTATATATGAGATCACTACATAACCGCAAAATATCGACAAAACAATTTGAGTCCGCATAAGTTCACACATATGTTTATATATTTATATATTATAGTTTATAAATTATATAAATAGTCAATATAATAAATTAATTATGAAGTAAAAATTAAAACAGTTGACAGTATTATAAATCTAATCATGTAAATTTGAATAAGGTTATTATATTTTAGGTTATTCGATAGAATAACGTATATAAAACCAATAACCCTATATCCAATAACCGAATATCCGGGCTAACCTCTCTACGGGGATAAATTCACTCTTACGTTATAATATTAATGAGGGATGAATCATTCTAAGATCATTCAAAGGACCGGAGGTCAATTAATATTATAACCTAAAAGTGTGATTTACAATTCTTGGCCAAATACATTTTTTGTCATTTGTACGCATAAGTACCTTATAAATTATTAAATCAAATAATCAATATAATAAATTAATCATTGAGTACAAATTAAAACAGTTGACAGTATCATAAATTGTAATTTTTTTTAATTTAATAAAATGATAAAAATGTTATATGTAATATATTTAAAAAAAATGAAGGTCTCGAACAGCTTCTAACCCGAGACCTTTTGAATAACAGTTGCATATAGCGTGCGCCTTAGCGCTCACGGTTACCGCATCTATACGCTGTTAAAATATCAGAACTTGTATTTAAGTTGTGCCTCCTGGTGTGGGGCTTACGGTTAAGGATTTATTTTTTTTAATGTTACTCATTTGAATTTTGGCTTATTTATTAATTTTGAATTTTAATTAATTTTTTTATAATTTATAAATAAAACAGAATTTGTCAGATGTTTTGAATGTAGTCATATACTTATTGTCGAGTTCGTACTTCCCGCCGGAGTAGGAACTAACCTGAAGATAGTCGAAAGATTTCGCGCATGCTTCGTATGCCAGTAATACATAGTCCATTTCTCATAAATGTTTTTTTAATCTTTTAAATAAATTTATGATTTTTTAAACATTTTAACGTTGGTTCAATTAAAAATAGAAAAGGTTCAATTAAAAATTTCAAAAATATATTTAGAAATACGTTGATTAGTATTTTTTTATTGCATATAATTAATATTTGCAGGCTGGCGTAAGGGATGTCCGACAATATTTTATTATTTAACTAACTATTTATTAATTTTTCAATGCATTTAATGCTTGAGCAAATTAAACAAAGTCTTGATTTATCTTTTGCCAGCTTGAGCTAATTAAAATACGTATTAATTTCTTCTTCTTATTTATTATGATAAATACAATAAGAACTTAAATATTCCTAAAACTTTTTTAGGACTTGTTGATTTAACAGCTGATAATAATACCAATGAAAAAGAACTTGACGAATTAAAACATATTAAAATATTATCAAATTTAAAGGAATCAGAAAGAAAAAGAGCGTATAAAGAAAAAATGCCAGATGAAATGAAAATAAAGGAAGCTGTAACAAAAAGAGAGGATAAGGTAAAAATGACCAATGAAATGAAAATAAAGGAAGCTAAAAGAAAAAGAGCGTATAGAGCAGAAAGGACATATGAAATGAAAATAAAGGAAGCTGAAAGAAAATGAGCGAATAGAGGTAAAATGACGAATGAAATGAAAGTAAAGGAAGCTGAAAGAAAAAGAGCGGATAGAGCTGACATAACGAATGAAATGAAAATAAAGGAAGCTGAAAGAAAAAAAGCACATAGAGCAGAAATGACGAACGAAATGAAAATAAAGGAAGCTGAAAGAAAAAGAATGAAAAGAGCAGAAATGACAAATGAAATGAAAATAAAGGACGCTGATAGAAAAAGAGCGGATAGAATAGAAACGACGAACGAAATGAAAATAAAGGAAGCTGAAAGAAAAAGAGCACATACAGCAGAAATGACGATTGAAATGAAAATAAAGGAAGCTGAAAGAAAAAGAGCGGATAGAGCTGAAATGACGAATGAAATGAAAATAAAGAAAGCTGAAAGAAAAAAAGCACATAGAGCAGAAATGACGAACGAAATGAAAATAAAGGAAGCTGAAAGAAAAAGAATGAAAAGAGCAAAAATGACGAATGAAATGAAAATAAAGGAAGCTGAAAGAAAAAAAGCACGTAGAGCAGAAATGACGAACGAAATGAAAATAGAATTGACAAATGAAATGAAAATAAAGGAATCCGATAGAAAACTAAAAGAAAAAAAAACGAAAAAAACAGAAATGACGAATGACATAAAGGTAAATGAAGTAAAGAAAAGTAAAATGTATTATAATAGTATGACAATACAACTAAAAACAAAACAAAATGAACATAAGAAATTAAAACAAAATAAAAGAAAAGCAAACACAGAATTAGAATATGATACGAAAGATATAAATTCAAAAATAGGTTTAATTGCAAATATAGCTTTTTTGAAAACACCATCGAATTAAATTTTTTAGGAAGTTTAAATAATCATTTTAATTTCTGTAAAGCAATACACTTCAAGAATGAAATCTCACATGATAAAAAATATACTAACTGTTGTCATAAAAATAAAATATTTTTAAATAATGATAACTCATATCCAAAAGAATTAAAAAATTTATTATTTCAAAATACTTCAATAAGTACAAATTATAAAAAAAATATACGGGGATACAATAATTCTTTTGCATTTGCTAGTTTTGGGTCAAAATTAGTAACTTTTAATACTCCTGGGCCACAAGTATTAAAGATATGTGGTCAAGTATACCATAATTCATATGCATTACATCCAAATAAAAATGAATTTCCAAAATATGGACAATTATATATAATCGACAATGAAATAGCAAATAAATATAGAGCGAAAGATTATAAAATAGATAAACCTGATATAAATTTATTAAATGAATTATGTAAGTTTCTAACAACAAATAGAAAAAGAAGAGATTAACAGAGCACAAAATAATAACATTACACCACGTGAAGTAGTTATTGACAATTGTGCAACAAATAAGTCATATTTTGCTTCATGCAATGAAGTTGCTGCAGTATATGTAGGAATTGACGGAGGACCACCAATTGACCGTGATATTCGTATTTATCCTAAATCTGATAAACCACAGATAATAAATGTTCTCAGTAAACATCTCGACCCAATGTTATATGTAATCCTACATGGAAAGAATTTCAAGAAAATTTGTTACCATATGAAACAGCTATAGATCGTCCGGATTTAATATTACGCGTTTTTAATCAAAAAGTTAAAATTTTAAAAAATGAACTTTTAAAAAAAAGTATTTTTGGAGAAGTTAAAGGTTATGTTTATGTGATAGAATTTCAAAAAAGAGGATTACCACATATGCACATGTTAATTTGGTTGCATAATGATGATAAATTATGAGATGTTGATCAAATTGATTCTCTTATAAGTGCTGAAATACCTGATGAAATTAAATATCCTATATTATACAATATAGAAAAAATAATATGATACATGGTCCTTGTGGAATGCAAAATAAAAATAGTGTATGTATGAATGAAGATAAAACACGCTGTACAAAAAAGTTTCCTAAACCATATGTTGAACAAACAAATTTTAATTCAGATGGTTATCCTTCTTATCGCCGAAGAAATAATGATAATAAAATTATATATTCAAAACATAGAATTGCAGATAATAGTTTTGTCGTGCCATATAATCCATATTTATTATTATTGTTAGAATGTCATATTAACATAGAAATATGTAATACAATAAAAGCTATAATATATTTATAATAAAATATTTATATATTTATATTTTTCATAAGGGTCCTGATACTGCTTTTGTAAAATTCACAATGGAAGTCATTAATGATGATATGGATAAAAATAATGAAGAGGTATATAATTATGATGAAATATCACAACATTTATCTACTAGATATGTATGTGCACCGGAGGCTATGTATCGTATCTTGGAATTTAAATTACATCAACAATCTTATGCTATTATAAGATTACCTGTTCATAAAGAAAATGAACAATATATATTTTTTCAAGAAGGACAACAAAATACATTCATTGATAAAAATATAGATACAACATTAACATCATGGTTTAAATTAAATAAAGATGACGAGAATGCAAAACAATATCTATATACTGAAATTCCTTATCATTATGTTTTTAATAAAAAAATTAAAGCGTGGACTAAAAGAAAACAATTTAATAAACCTATTATAAGTAGAATGTATTTCGTAAATCCAAATAAACGTGAAACATTTTTCTTACGACTATTATTATTACATGTACGAGGTGCAAAATCATTTGAAGATATCCGAACTGTAAATGGTATAGTTTACGATACGTATGAAACTGCTTGTTTATCGAGAGGTATTATTAGTACTAATGATGAGTGGGATAAATGTTTAGCAGAAGATGCAGTATTCAAATTTCCTAAATCTATGTGCAAACTATTTGCATTTATTCTTGTATTTCAAACAGCAATTAATGCTTTGGATTTATATAATAAATATAAGATTCATTTTATGGATCCAAATTTATCAGAATTTGAGGGTGAAAAAAAAGCTTTGTATAATATTGAAAAAATCTTATTGTTACATGTAATGAAATTAAATGATTTTCATTTACCTAATATGGATAATTATGAAGTAAATAAAGAGTATGATGATGAATTAGATATACATGATCACATTAATACCTTAGAAACTTTAATAAATTCTTTAACATTTAATCAAAAGAAAACATATGATTTAATCATCAATGCAACAATTAATAATATTGGAAATAAGTATTATTTCATTGATGGTCCTGGTGGTAGTGGAAAAAGTTATTTACATAATGTAATTATTACTTATTTAATATCAATGAATATTCCTTTTCTTACAATGGCTTGGACTGGTATTGCTGCTAATTTATTAATTAATGGAAAAACTGTTCATAGTACATTTAAATTACCATTAAATATAAATGAACAATCAACATGTAATATTAGTCCTAATTCAGAATATGGTACTTACTTAAAAAATATTAAAATTATAATTTGGGATGAAATTTCAATGGTATCTAGATATGCTTTTGAAACAATTGATAAATTTTTCCGAGATGCGTGTAAAAATGATCTTCCTTTTGGAGATAAAATTATTGTAACTTCTGGAGACTTTAGACAAACACTACCAATAGTACCACATGGAAATAGAACTAAAATTATTGAAACTTGCGTCAAAAGAAGTTGTTTATGGCCATATTTTTCAAGGTTATCATTGACTGAAAATTTAAGATTGCAAAAGCCAGATACTAGTTTCAAAAAGTGGTTACTTGATATAGGAGAAAATAAAAATTTAACAAAATATGAATTAAAAAACAATGTCAAAGAAATACCAACACAATTCATTTGTGATAACAATTTAATAACAGAAATCTTTGGAGATAAGATATATCCTAATGATCCAACATTAAAAAATAAAGTAATATTATTGCCTTTAAATTCTAATGTATTAAAACTTAATGAAGATATAGTAGAAAAAATTGATGGATGTAGTTATACATTTTATAGTGATGATAGAGTAGAAAGTGATGATAATGATACATTACAAGAATCAATCCCAACAGAATTTTTAAATTCATTAACACCCAATGGATTACCTCCACATAAATTAATATTAAAAAAGGGTGCAATAGTTAGTTCTTTGCGAAATTTAGATATCAATGGTGGACTATGTAATGGAACAAGAATGATAATCAAGGATATAAAACAGTATGTTATAACAGTAGAAATAATTACAGGTAAAAATGCTGGCAAGATAATATTATTACCACGTATTGATTTATATCCATCATCAGAAGAAATTCCATTTCATATGATAAGAAGACAATTTTCAATAAGACTTAGCTTTGCTATGACTATAAACAAAGCTCAAGGTCAATCCTTTGACAAAGTTGGTTTATATTTAAATACTCCTGTTTTTAGTCATGGTCAATTATACGTAGCTTTATCAAGAACAACATCAAAGGATAATTTAAAAGTATTTATAGATAATAAATCTATTAATAAAAATGATAATATAATAAAATATAGAAATAAAAAACTTATCCTCAGTGAAAAAGCAAAAATTTATACAAAAAATGTAGTTTATTCAGAAATATTTGAATATTAATTTTATATATATATATATATATTATTTTTTTCATTGTCTAAATACATACATATATACAAATGTATTAAGAATTATAAATATACTTATAAATATGTTATTGACTGAATATTGGCTGAGAAATCGCCATCTTGATTTATTCAAACTTATTATTACATATAGATAATTAATAAATAACTTTAATATTAATTATTATAAATTGACTGAATATTGGCTGAGAAATCGCCATCATAATTAAATAATTAAAAAATAAACTTATTATTAATTGTTATGAATTAACTGAATATGAGTTGTTACGAAATAATTAAATATTGGCTGAGAAATCGCCATCATAATTAAATAATTAAAAAATAAACTTATTATTAATTATTATGAATTAACTGGATATGAGTTGTTTCGAAATAATTAAATATTGGCTGAGAAATCGCCATCATGATTTATTTAAACTTATTATATATTAGATGAATAATTAAAAAAAAATAAACTTATTATTAATTGTTATGTATTGACTGAATATTGGCTGAGAAATCGCCAACATAATTTATTCAAACTTATTTTTTGAAATAAATAATTCAAAAATAAACTTATTATTAATTGTTCTAAATTGACTAAATATTGGCTAAGTAATCGCCATCATAATGAAATAATAAACTTATGATTTATCGTTATGAATTGACTAATTATGAGTTGTTACGAAATGATTAAATATTGGCTAAGAAATCGCCAACATAATTAAATAATTAAAAAATAAACTTATTATTAATTGTTATAAATTGACTAATTATGAGTTGTTACGAAATGATTAAATATTGGCTGAGAAATCGTCATCATAATTAAATAATTAAAAAATAAACTTATTATTAATTGTTATAAATTGACTGAATATGAGTTTTTACGAAATGATTAAATATTGGCTGAGAAATCGCCATCTTAATTTGTACAACCATTTGTAATGTGAGTGTTAATATTGATAATTTTATTCTGAATAATAACAACAATCACAACTCTGTAAAACACAGAGAGCAAATGGATTACACATGCAATTCTCTCCTTCATCCACTACCTCTTCCTCTTGTGAATAATAATTATCATTATCGTTATGAATAATAACATAATAATTAAAATAATAATAATTATAATTATCATTATCATTATTATGAATAATCCGAGGATTTTGAAGAGTCCCGCACCTCGGCAATAAATTGATTTCCCTTCCTTTTAAAAAAAAAAAAAAAAAATCATTATGATTATTATTATCATTATCAATATCATTATAATTATCATTATAATTATCATTATGTTTATCATTATGATTATCATTATCATTATCATTATTAATAATAATAATAATAATTATAATAATAATAATAATTATTATTATTAATATAATAATCATAATCCCCTCTCTCCCTCCCACTATCTCCCTCTCTCTGGCACGTAACAAAGCACACATGCGCTCAATACGTATCGTCTGACGGGGAGGGGGCGCGAAGCAGCCGGGCATATATAAACTCCGCGCGCACTCACGAGATCCAGTGTGTTCTGCACACTGACGAGTACCATGACTTATCAGTCATGGAAGCTCTCTCTCTTTCCTTCTCTCTCTCTCTCCCCCTCTCTCCCTCTCTCCCTCTCTCTCCCTCTCTCTCCCTCTCTCTCCCTCTCTCTCCCTCTCTCTCCCTCTCTCTCCCTCTCTCTCTCCCTCTCTCTCTCTCTCTCTCTCTCTCTCTCTCTCTCTCTCTCTCTCTCTCTCTCTCTCTCTCTCTCTCTCTCTCTCTCTCTCTCTCTCTCTCTCTCTCTCTCTCTCTCTCTCTCTCTCTCTCTCACTCTCTCCCTCTCTCTCTCTCTATCTCTCTCTCACTCGTTCTCTCTCTCTCTAACTCGTTCTCTCTCTCGCTCGCTCGTTCTGTCTCTCGCTCTCTCGTTCTCTCTCTCGCTCTCTCGTTCTCTCTCTCGCTCTCTCGTTCTCTCTCTCGCTCGCTCGTTCTCTATCTCGCTCGCTCGTTCTCTATCTCGCTCTCTCGTTCTCTCTCTCGCTCGCTCGTTCTCTCTCTCGCTCGCTCGTTCTCTCTCTCGCTCGCTCGTTCTCTCTCTCGCTCTCTCGTTCTCTCTCTCTCTCGTTCGCTCTTTCGCTCTCTCGCTCTCCCGCTCTCGGACGGACGGACGGACAGAAACAAAATTTTAATATAATATAATAGAATAGATTTTTTGGATAATTAATCCAATTTTTAAATGTATAAGTATACAAATTTTTGAAATGTTGTAAATTTTTTTTCTAATTAATAATATATCAGAATTGAAAAGGATAGTGCATATACAGTTTGCAGTCCTTTATTAAGAAAATATCGTTCTGTAATATTCTTTTATTCGGTTTAAATGTAAGCTCGAATTTTTTGCCATCCTCCTCAGGTTATACTAACCATTGACGAGTAGAATAACCAGAGAAGGATGGCAAAACTCATCGAAACGTCGCCATTATTTAACATCTTGGTTTATTCATTGAAATCGATTGTTGCAATGTAAATTTGCAAAAATATTACTGTAATATTTCACTACACCTATTGAAGTAAGTATTTTAAATATTTCATTAATATTTCAGAAATATTTCTTAAAAATTTCATTAAAATATTCTAGAAACATTAAGGTAATATTTCAGTGGTCCTATGCAAGTGTGTGTTTGAAACATTTCATCAATTTGTCATAAATATTTCTTAAAATATTACACTGAAATATTATAATAACATTAATGTAATATTTCATGGACTATTACAAAGTAAGAAATTCGCGGACATAACAATATTTCAGTAAACTTTCATTCTAGTATTATTGTAATATTCCGAATCTTAATATGAAATATTTCCGTAATATTGACGTAATATTCTGTGCTGTGTGGGGTTGATATTGAGTTCGGCTAAACTTCGTATAAACTTTATTTTAGTTGTCAGTAATTGTAAGAAAACCTTATAAAAACTTTATATCAATTTCGGATGAACTTTTGATACACTTTCGCCAAACTTGAACAGTCAGTTACACAAGTTCGGCTGAGTCTCGTTGGCCAACCCCATGTCAAGTTTAGCCAAACCTAAAGTTTATATGAAGTTCATATAAACTATAATTTTTTTACGCGGGCGAAAATTATTTGAAATCCAGATACATGCCTATTCGTTGTAAATAGAAAATACAGAAATACTTCATAAAATACGATAAACGATTCAATAGCGGTTGCTTCTATGACAGGCGTAACCGATAAGATCCTGTAATCATACCGCTCATTTATGCGACAATACTGATTAAACCCTATAAACGAACCACATAGGTTGCTTGACAATATTAGAATATACCGGTAGATTCGGATAAATAATGCTCGACTTTATAGTGAAATGTCCTATTCAACCCGATAAATTGCAATCATGAAAAATCATTAATTATTTGAAATCCAGATACATGCTTATTCGTTGTAAATAGAAAATACAGCAATACCTCATAAAATACGATAAACGATTCAATAATAGCGGTTGCTTTTACGACAGGCGTAACCGATACGATCCTGTAATCAAACCGCTCATTTATGTGATAATACTGATTAAACCCTATAAACGAACCACATAGGTTGCTTGACAATATTAGAATATACCGGTAGATTCGGATAAATAATGCTCGACTTTATAGTGAAATTTCCTATTCAACCCGATAAATTGCAATCATGCAAAATCATTAATTATTGCATTATTGCAAAATTATTAATTATGAAGCCTATAGCTTTTAGCTTAGTTATAAGCTTATTCTTTCCGATTCCTATTAAATAATGTATAGCATTCTATCGCAAACTCCGGGTGCAAAAGCCACATGAAGTACGATAAAAAAAATTTTTTTATAGTTTTATATGAGGTTTTTTCAACAGGATAGATTTTTGGTTTGGGAAAAAAAATGTGGCGAAACCCATTTTTTTGTATTTTAAGGTTTATTTTATGTCTAGCAAGTACCTATTTATATATAATTGGGGCGTGCAGCAGTCCATTTTCTAAAAATAAAAAAAAATAAATTAGTAATTATTTAAATTAAAATTATATTTAAGTATGAAGAATACTTATCTATATTTGAATTTCCCGCGCTGTCAATTTTGCATTATCCCGCGTGTCATAGGGATGTACTGCTGCCAACTGTATCATCGTGTAGCCTACCTACGATGTTGATATCCCTAAGTCCACGTGTTGAGATAACCTATAAATAAATAAATAATAAATATACGTTTTAAATAACATTTACAATTATGTATTGTTAAAATTATTTATGTAATTTCATTTTTATATTTTTCATGTATAATATATTGTTGATGTTTATTGCAAAGTGAACAATAAACAAATAACTATATATTACTAGATTTTAAATTGTTTAATTATATAATAAGTATATTTTTATTATACTAAGATTATTGTGAAAATTTATATTTTTGAATTTTATTTTATTATATCGAGTCAAATTATTTATAAATTGTTTATATTTTAAATTTAATACATACGTACCTTTTTCGTATTGGTGTGTCAAATTGGTGGGATACTTACATGTATATAAAGGGCCTAAATAAGTCCCATGTTTTGTATTCAGTTCCTTTCCTGGAAACGACCAATAAGGTAAGGACCGGTTTATCCATACGGAGAACTAGGTCCAAATCGGGAAGCATCCTCGTGGTGTAACCGGCGTTCCTACCTTTTTCCCGGTATGTTTTGACAGGCTTATCGTTTAAGAGAACTTGTCAAAACATTCTATCCTTTTTCACTATCACGCGCGCCATCATCAAGATATTTTTTTAACTATATTATAAAAGTGCAGTGATTATTTGAATTTTATTTGTATTTATTTTAATAATTTGAATAAATTATTAATATAATTTTAAATTAAATTTTTTTATTTTTTCACACCATCCTTCCTAGTTGTCTTATAAAAAGATCGTTGTAGGCGATTAAAGTTTTTTAACAGATTCTATAGAAAATTTCTAAACTTTCTTGCATTTAACATGTATAACAAAAAATCAATAGATTTTGGTTATAAAGCGATAAATATAGTTAAAAAATAAAAAATTTCATTAAATTTCAATTTTTTGATTGCTAGCAGCATTAAACGTAATTAAAATAGCGCTTTAAAAATTTATATATATATTTTATATATATTTTTTTATACCGTGGGCGTTAATGAGATTTTTAAAGAAGAACAATGCGTAAAATGTGTTTTTACGCTCACTGCATCAAAAGATAATTGTTTTAAAATTAAAAAGTTGTACATTCTCGTGAAAAATCATAAAATAATATTTTTACATGTTATGTTTGGTAAGCAAAATTTAATAAGAAATATATGTTAAGTAATCAAATGTTTTTCAGGTGATTTATTTATCATAAAGCTTCTGTTATTTATTCGATATCGGCAATAAATTGCCTAACTCGATTTTTTAAATATTTAATATTTTTTATTAAAAATCTTTAACTGAAAAATAGCACTCGGAACTTTTACAACAAATAGTATTTATTATAACATTTTACAATATCATATCGTTTTATAAAGCTGATGCAAAGTTATACTATTTTTTTTTAATTTTCCAAAAACTATACTATTGAGTTAGGCCCTTTTACCACCCAACCCCTCATTTTGTTTGATAAAGTATTATTTCGTACTGATTTGGTACAATTATGAAACTGATTTTGTACTTACTTTGTGCAAAATTTCGTATTAATTTGGTACATAAATCATACTAATTTTTTTTAATTGGGCAGTTACATTTGTGCAATTTTTGCGGTCATATTTTAGCAAGCTTTGAATCAAGTCTAATTTTATGTTTCACTGTGACTTGCTGGAAGCTTTTACGCAAGCTTCCTACAAAGCAGTTACTGTTCATTGCTGCATTTTTCGTGAAATACTTTTACATAATTTAATGAGAATATTCCTCAAAAGTTTATTGCAATCTTCCAGGATAATCTTCCGATAGCTTGTTGCGCTATGCATATCGATACTTTTTTAACCGTGGCTTGAAAGGTTACAGCAATCTATCCAGCAGCCTCTCTTGAAAGATTGCTAGTTACGTTGCAGCAATATTTGCGGCAATATTTCAGCAAGCTTTCATGCAAGCTTAATTTTTTGCATTTTTGCATAATTCATCGGGAATATTCCTTGACACGCTGCTGCAAACTATTAAGATAAGCTTTTGGAAGCTTGTTGTGCCATGGGTAACGAAACTCTTTTTAGCATGGACTAGCTATCTTTCTTGAAACATTGTCAGTTACATTTCTACGATAATTACGGCTCTATTTCATCAAGCTTTCATGCAACACTAATTTTATGTTTCACTGCATCTTTCGTGTGGTTTTCGGAAAACTTGCAGTAATGGTAAATTTTAACGATTTCCCAAAATATCTCTCTCGTCAGTTATAATCCTGCGACGCTACTTTTCGTCGGAAATAATTTAATTAGCTTAAATTAAAGGCCGACGGAGGTTCCGTCGTAGCGACGTTGAAATGGCTAGATATCGCCGATTTATATTTAATTGGGCGCCTGGCGATATTTAAATAAAAATGAAATAATTACTTTACATTACAACACTACTCGGCAACCCGGCAAATCTCCACCTCGACTCCGCGTCACAGAGGGAATCCCGACGGCTGGCCGCCTCGGAACCGGCGGCTTTTAGAGTAAAGGGAAATATGAAATAACACTCACGAATTCAATATTTCACAACAACTAATATTTATTCAAAAATTCAAAATAATATTATAAGTCCGGCACCGACACAATATTAACCGCGATCCGCGACCGACTCACACACGTGCACGCAATCTCTCAAATCCGTCCGGCGGTATAGAATAATATAAAAAATATAAATATTAATAATTCGGCCGCCCGTCGGGCTAACCGTAATTTTACTCGCCTAATTAACTTTTCAGCTCCAAGTCCTCTCCCCTCGACTCTATCTCTCGACTACAACTCTACTCTACTCAAATCGCAAAAAAAACGAAGAAAATAACTACTCTGCCTCGAAAACTCTACTCAACAAACTAAAGGACGTCTATCTCCTCGGACGATCGGGTAGCGAATCGTCGAGACCGGCTTCTTCATCCGGCTCGCGGCGTGGCATGATCCCCAAAATTAAGGATTTTCCTCCCCACCCTATCGCTATCCTTCTCTAACTTACTCTACTGCTTATCTACCGGCGTTGATTAGGGTGGTTGATTGCGTGATCCATACGCGTAGTCAGCCTTGATCTTATTTCCGTCAAGGCCGATTATCCAATAATAGTGGTTTACGTCACCACCAACCTGTTAATTATTGGGTCGATTACGCAACCAATCATCCCCGAGACTCGGAAGGCGCGCAATACAAATAATTAATTACCATATCGGTAATCCAGTCGGTGCTGCCGCCCCGTGCCTACCGGCTATATAATTCATACTAACTATCCCGACACACTTATACAACAGTTAATATTTAATTTCCGCACTATTTACAACTATATACAAACTTCTAAAATTATTAAACATCGCCCCAAACTCTACCGACGGACTTCCATATTTTTCTTCCATTCATTAACGGCGCTATCTAGCTAAATTAATTAATATAGTATTATATACGTGCGCGCGCTATATACAATAGTATATACGCATACATAGGTATACGCGCACCGTATATATCTATATATATCTTCTAGTATGCCGCGGTATACCGCGTCGTTCGTCGGCTCCGTCGTTAAAACATACCCATACTGTGGGTATCAATATTCGCTTTAAAAGTGCATCGGTGCACTTCGGTCCGCCTGCGAGGGATTCGCTACCTGCGACACGATCGCGATCTAATATACATTAAAGTATGCATGCACATGACTTATAAATATAAGCCATATGCATGTACTTGTGCGTTGTATATTTTACAACGTCACAATCCAACAGATTCTGGCGAAAGGGCGAATTTATTTTGTTACGGAAATTGAAATAATTAAAGTTTTAATCTATTAATAATTAAAAAAACAATAAATTATAAAGGAAGAAAAGAAAGAAAAAAAATTCAATTATTTATCTCGCTAACGAGTCTAAATAATTAATTTTTAAGATGCCTGCGATGGCTCGGTCGGTAGGGCGTCGGGCTCGTAATCTGGAGGTTCCAGGTTTGATTTCCGGCCCCGGCCGATTAATACAAGCACCACTGGCGAATGTATTTTCAACAAGTGCTTTCTTCACCAAGACATCGTATGACCTCCGTCGCTGATTATCACCGATTTGGGAGCATAAAAAGAGCAACGTTAAAATCAGTGTTGCCAGAAAGAGGTATTTTTTCTTTGTTGCACTCACACAGTATGACCTCATTTCGACGCCTGAGTGGAACAAAGACCTATCTCGGCAGTTGCTTCGATAAGACCCTATCTCGGCGGCGGCTTGAAGAAAGCCCTATGTTGGCCGCCGCTTCGATAAGACCCTATCTCGGCGGCGGCTTGAAGAAAGCCCTATCTCGGCCGCCGCTTCAATAAGACCCTATCTCGGCGGCGGCTTGAAGAAAGCTCTATCTCGGTCGCCGCTTCAATAAGACCCTATCTCGGCGGCGGCTTGAAGAAAGACCTTCCTCGAATGAGATTTTTTGTTTTCAAATTTTGTAGTGGCAGTACTGCGCGATTTTAAATTATGGTTTTAAGGCTTCAAATGTTAGTAAAAAATTCTGAAAACAATCATTATTTGTTTTTTAATGTTGTCCATGCTTTTGACCTCGTAATTAATAAAGCAGGGTTTGCAGGGGCAAAAAGCCCTGCTTCTGTTCAAACGCTTCTTACAAACCATTGAAGCCATCAGATAATTTTACTACAGCATCGTAATCTATTAAAAAATTAAATTATTACAATCAAAAGGCGCGATAGCGCCTGCACGCAAGTATGCAGGCGCGTAAGCCCTTATTATACAGCTAACTAACCCCTCAGATTTTTTATATTTTCGTACATTTAAAATTATACTATCTATTTATGCAATTACAAATCTCACATCTATTTTTTATATAAGTTTTCACTTAACAATAAATCCGGTTTGAATTCATAAGTGCATAGTGGAGAAATTCGATGTTATTAAAGTTGCTTGCTGAATTCCGATTCTCGAATTTTTGCTATTTCCACTTTCTTTTTCATTCGATGGCAACAAAAAGAGATAGCGTCATAGGAGATGCGAAAGATAATAAGAGACGAAATTTTTTCCATCCCGTGAGAGAACGCCTACAGAGGTAAAAACTGTTAGCAAGTTGTTTGAGAAGTGGCCGCAAAGAGATATATATATATCTCTATAATATATAAATATTTCGCCGCCGCCGCCGCCGCCGCCGTGTCTAAGAATTCAGAATTCAACATATATATATGTGGGGCAGTATTTGACGGCAGAGTAAAATGTGTGATTGAGTATCCGTCCGGCATTTTTGTGTAAAATCAACACCATTAATAAGTGTTAAATTTTTTTTTGGAGTAGTGGTAATTTATGGTAAATTTTTTATGTATACCTATTGCCAATTGGGCGGGCCCTCCTGTTTGTGTAAACCTCCTGCCAAATATACAATTTATTTGATTATTATTGAATATTATTAATAATTATATATTGATTGTATGTACATATATATCTATTTCATATAAATATTTGTTATATATATATATTTGTATTTTTCCGTTAGAATTGTATTTCTGTTTCAGTGATTGCTTAATTTATTATCGCCGGTATATACCGCCGGTACTTGTGAATTTTCGCCAAAACCGCCAGATTATTTCTGTTTCAGGTGTTTTTCAAAATACAACGAATTGCCGGTATTAACCGCCGGTAGTAGAGCAATTACGCCGGAACCGCCAATATTAACTGCCGATATTTGAACAAATTGCCAAACCGCCAGACTTTTATTCTGTTACAGGTTGCCAGTTTGTAAACCGCCAGTTATATAGTATATAGATATATTGTGCTTGAGAGTGTAAGCACAAAGTGATAATTTAATTATTTTCAATTGATTTATTTATTGATCATTAGAACCTCACGGCACGAGGTTGTAGATAATAATTGTTGTGGTGGTGGTAATAATAATTTGTGAATTTCGCCGTGTCAAATAACCCGTTTGAAGGATCCGGGTCGGTTTATTATAATTTTATAAATTTATTTAACCGTCGGATTAATAATTTAAAATGGCCGAACACGTCGAACAGATACATATATTACTCGAGGGTACCGCCGGTAGAGAGAGACGTAATATGAAGCGGACGATCGCCAAAATGGCGGATGAACATGTCGGTCGAGAGTTAGCGTCACGACGGCTGTGTGCCGCTGGATCAAGCGCTGCGTTGCGGGACAGACTATTGCGCGCCCGGTTGCGGGAAGCTGAACCGGATAATGATAATATTCCTTGGTACGAATGGGACGAAGACCATGCGGAGATACGTAAGGAGTCAGTAAGCGCAGGTGCTTATCGAGCCAAGGTGATGATGGCAGTCGATAATGCTGCCAAGCAGAGACGAAGGTGGAAGAAGAGCGTTGTCACTTCAGATAAGGGAGTAGGTGACAGAGAGACGGTAACCTCTGAAGATGGTAGCTTAGCGGACAGTGAGGCGGATAGCGAGTTACGGCCAAGTGGAACCGACAGAGAAGATGCAACCGACAAGAGAGTTCCAACGTACACGACAGTCGCCACGCAGACTACCTGCACGTATTCCAATACGTTTACGACGCAGTCTGGGTTAGGCTTGCCGATTACGTCGTCGATTGCATTATCATCGTCTAGTTATGCGCCAACGCCTCTCACCATTCCGCCGGAGTTGTGTAATTATATCCGCCAACATCCGACCGAATGGGATGCGTTATTGACACGAATGGGTGTATTTCCCGCTAGATCTGATCAGGTTCCGCCGGTAGAGAGGAGGAGTGAACGAGAAACCGCCTTGAGTCCGAGTGGTCCCAGAAGGTCGTATAAGAAGAGGAGTATTATCCCCGCCGAATCCGATGCATTCATACCGTCAGGCCGATCCGACACTGAGTCGGTAACTCTAGTGCGGAGGGGGCGAATCCAAAAAGGAGGAAGAGCACAAAACCGGCAAAGAAGACTGCGCAGTCGAAGGAGTAAACCGCCAAAGAGTATGGCAAACTCTACGAGATGCAGTACGGCGATCAAACCGATTGATTTTGAAAGACGTGGAATCAGCGTTAAATCAATGCGATTTGCCGGATTGCAATGAAGACAGTCACAAGCAGAATGCTTCCGCCGTAGTGTCGTGAGCATTGGTTTAAGAGACGAAAGCTCGCGCGGATTAATTCCAGCGAATCGGAGAATGATTCCGATGAAGGGGTTCACGCGCGTGCGGTCTCGTTACGGCCAAGTGGAACCGACAGAGAAGATGCAACCGACAGAGAGTTCCAACGTACACGACAGTCGCCACGCAGACTACCTGCACGTATTCCAATACGTTTACGACGCAGTCTGGGTTAGGCTTGCCGATTACGTCGTCGATTGCATTATCATCGTCTAGTTATGCGCCAACGCCTCTCACCATTCCGCCGGAGTTGTGTAATTATATCCGCCAACATCCGACCGAATGGGATGCGTTATTGACACGAATGGGTGTATTTCCCGCTAGATCTGATCAGGTTCCGCCGGTAGAGAGGAGGAGTGAACGAGAAACCGCCTTGAGTCCGAGTGGTCCCAGAAGGTCGTATAAGAAGAGGAGTATTATCCCCGCCGAATCCGATGCATTCATACCGTCAGGCCGATCCGACACTGAGTCAGGTAACTCTAGTGCGGAGGGGGCGAATCCAAAAAGGAGGAAGAGCACAAAACCGGCAAAGAAGACTGCGCAGTCGAAGAGTAAACCGCCAAAGAGTATGGCAAACTCTACGAGATGCAGTACGGCGATCAAACCGATTGATTTGAAAGACGTGGAATCAGCGTTAAATCAATGCGATTTGCCGGATTGCAATGAAGACAGTCACAAGCAGAATGCTTCCGCCGGTAGTGTCGTGAGCAGTGGTTTAAAGAGACGAAAGCTCGCGCGGATTAATTCCAGCGAATCGGAGAATGATTCCGATGAAGGGTTCACGCGCGTGCGGTCTCGGAAAGAGAAGTCGTCCAGCCCAATCAGTCTGAAACCAGACGAGAGTCTTCGAAGCATGAAAGTGCTAAAGAGTTGGGGGCTGAGGTTTGCTGGTGATGAGAGAGAGATGCCCGACGAGTCCCTCAGTCAGTTGAATGATTGTAGGAAGAGCGCTGGTTTGACAGATGCACAATTGCTAGGTGCATTGCCGTGCATACTGAGCAAGGACGGCAGCCGGTGGTTTAGGTCAACGAAGACGCAAATAGCATCGTGGCGCGATTTTCGGCGTCAGTGCCGACACCAATTTATAGGTGAATTCGACCACGAGGATTTGCTGGACGAGTTGCGCCGACGAACGCAAGGAAAGGGAGAAAAGATTACGCGATATCTCTCTAACCTGCGAATAATCGTCGGACACTTTAAGAAACCACCGTCGGAGAAAGTGTTAGTAGAGACAGCGTACCGAAATCTTCTGCCGGAGTATAGGACTGCGATGGCAAGCAAGCTCGTAGAAGATTTCAAAGACTTGGAGTACTATGGGCGGAAGTGGGAACGCCAGCAGGAGTTGAACAGCCGGTATACCCCGCCACCGCCGGTTGAGAAGTCGAGAATCCCTGGAGCAGCATACAAGGGACGATCGACAAAGCAAAAGGTCGCCGCACTGTCAGATGTAGACGTGGAGGAAGCCGCCGAAGTGAAAGGCGAGAGGAAGGTTGCTGCAAGTAAAAAGGCGAAGCAAGCAGCAACAAAGGAGGTAGCTGAGAAGTCTAAACGTCAGAAGAAGGACGTTTTGTCGAGCGTGGCTGCGGAAGTGCAAGTAGCTCAGAAGCCGACTTACGCCGCAGTTGTAAATCGGGGTTTGCCGACTAGATCGACGAATTCTGCTGCCAAGTGGGAGAGTAAGCCGTACGCCCGTCAGCAGAAGGTTGCACCGCCGAATGGAACGAGCAATGCAACATTCCAGTCGAAGTCGCCAGGTCGTCGGGAATTTTATGGTCCCTGCTTTAACTGCCAGATGGTAGGGCATCGAGCAGCGGAATGCCCGAACGCCAAATGTTTTATCTGTGCCAAGACGGGACATCGAGCGGCGCAATGCCCAGAGAAGGTGTTCAGACCGCAGTCACCGTCACACAGATCGCCAGAGTCGTGTCAGATGTGCGGTAAACCAGGAGCGGTTTTCCACAATTGTCCTGACTGTGCCGAAATACGTGTCTAGTTGGGAAACTTGTTGGCTGGGGGACAGTAAATCCGCTGATCCCCCAGCAACACTCCTTTAATCTCGCCGGAAAGGTTAACTATAATCCGCCGGTGGAGAAGCAGGAGAATGCCGTAGGTGGTGAAGAGAGGCAAGTCGAGAATCACGTTACGCCGGAGGTAGACACGAAGCGGTTGAAGAAACGAGGTCTATGTTTCCTCCAACCGGAAGCCGTTGATTATTCGCTAGGTGAAGCGGAATATTCGCGGAAAAGTCTACAAACGTTTTGTGAAAGGGTGAGGCAAAGGGAGAGTGAAGTCGCCGCGCCTTTACAGCCCAATGAGGATCTCGAAGAAGAGCGAGAATTCTCGAGGCTACACATAGTGCAACGCGCCGTAGAGATGCTCTCAGCCCCATCGCCGCTTGACTTGCCGGTAGAGAAGGAGGTAGATTGTATTCCGACGCCGAATCCAAGAAGTACGGGAGCGATTCCCAAGAGAACGCGGACGGAATTATGTATTCCGCCGCCGAATAGTGAGGAGAAACAAGAAGTCCGTCGAGATGACGAGAATGTAGCAGCCACGTCGGCTGATAATAGGAACTTCCTAGAATTGAATCTCGGAGGAGAGAGTTACAGTGCTCTATTTGATCCAGGAGCCATGATTTCGCTCGCTGGACCTAAAGTAACGGAGAGATTCAGAAGCCGGCTGGAACCATGTGAGACAGCAATTAA
Source organism: Theocolax elegans (assembly GCA_026168455.1). Lineage (NCBI taxonomy): Eukaryota > Metazoa > Arthropoda > Insecta > Hymenoptera > Cerocephalidae > Theocolax > Theocolax elegans. Next base: position 17,412,226 of record CM047429.1, on the reverse strand, counting down.
AAGCGTCACAGGAGATGTTCGCCGGGTAATAGGAATCCTAAACATTAGTTTGGAAATAGACGGTTACGCCGAAATAATTCCGCTCAAAGCCATGAATGTCCTAGACCATGATGTCATACTAGGCATGGATTTCTGCCGGATTTTCGACGTAGATACCCGCCTAGGTAGAGGAGAGTGGCGAGCACGAGAAGGAAAATGGAGAACCTTCGCCGCCACGGCGGAAGACGGAGAAGCGACGATATATGCTGAATGCGCTGGCATCCAGGAGTTACGGGATGACCAACGAGAACGTGTTAGGCATCTCGTAGAAGGCATATTGCCGGAACCGTCAGATACTTTCGGCGCAACTGACCTAACCGAACATCACATTGATGTCGGAGATGCATCACCTATAATGCATAAGGTTCGCCGGTTGTCGCCGAGGATGTTGGAGATTGCGCGAGACGAAGTAAATAAGATGCTGCGTAATGATATTATTGAGAGGTCAGCCAGTGATTGGAGCAGTGCGCCGGTGATGGTTAAGAAACCTGATGGATCGATACGGTTTTGCATCGACTACCGTGATCTCAATAAGGTTACGAAAAAGGATGGATACCCTATGGCTACGATGGATTCCATCCTTGATAAGATGAGACGGGCAAAGTGCATTACGAAAATCGACCTGAAGCAGGCGTATTTTCAAATAATGATGGAAGCAACCAGCCGGAAGTATACCGCCTTTGCGGTGCCAGGATCAGGGCAATACCAGTTTAAAAGGATGCCGTTCGGTCTTACAAATGCGCCGAAAACGTTCCAGCGTCTAGTGGATGCGTTATTCGGACCAGAGTACGAGCCGTATATCTTCCGTTACCTAGATGATATAATCATAGTAACAGAAGATTTTGACGAGCATCTGAAGTGGCTGGAGCTAGTATTGAGGAAGCTCGTGGATGCTGGTTTGATGGTCAACCGGGATAAGTGCAAGTTTTGCTGTTCCAGTGTAACGTATTTAGGCTTTATACTGGACAGCCAAGGGTTGCGCCCTGATCCAGAGAAAGTTTCGCCGGTAGTAGAATACCCAGAGCCCCGCAATGTTAGAGAATTGCGCCGATTCCTGGGAATGGTCGGGTGGTACGCCAGGTTCATTGAAAAGGACTCTGAGCTAAAAGTACCTTTGGTAAAACTTCTCCGTAAATGCCAAGAGTGGACGTGGGGAGATAGCAACAAGAGGCTTTCGACGCCCTGAAGAAAGCTCTCACCCAGGCGCCAGTGCTCGCAAGGCCGGATTTTAGTAAGCCGTTTACTATCCAGTGTGACGCCAGTAATTTCGCCTTGGGAGCCGTCTTCACGCAGGAGAAGGATGATGGAGAGCATCCGATCGTATATTTCAGCCGAGTGCTGACGCCGGCTGAGAAGAACTATACGACGTCGGAGAAGGAGTGTCTCGCGATGCTGTGGGCGATTAAGAAGTTGCGTCCGTACATCGAAGGTTACACCTTTACGGTCATTACTGACCATAGTGCCCTTCGATGGCTGCAGAATCTCAGGGACCCAACTGGCCGTCTAGCCAGATGGGCCTTGGAGATGCAGCAATGGGACTTCAAGGTGGTACATAGGAAGGGAGCTATGAACCACGTCCCAGACGCCTTGTCCAGGATGTTTCCGTCGGAAGAGGAAAATGTAGCCGCGTTTGAAGAGATAGCGGACCAATGGTATCTTAAGATGCTGAAAGAAGTGCCAGAACGTCCAGCTAAATTCAACGGTTGGAAGGTAGAGAACGGCCTATTGTATCGCCATAGATACGACCCATTACTCGATCCAATAACTACGCTGGAAGAAGGTTGGAGGCTAGTTGAGCCAGCAGATCATCGTCAACAAGTGTTACAAGAGTCGCACTGTGTCACGTCTGCTGGGCACTTAGGGATCGAGAAGACGTACGACAAACTGGCCAGAGACTATTACTGGAAGGGCATGTGGTACGACACCCATGACTTCGTACGTATTTGCCAGACTTGCCAGCAATACAAGGTATCGCAGACAGGACCCGTCGGATTAATGGGAAGCCGGATCGTAGAGAGACCATGGGCAGTAGTGGCCGCTGATCTCATGGAATTTCCACCAAGTAAGAGCCAGTGTCGATACTTGGTGGTATTCCAGGATCTCTTCACCAGGTGGATTGAGGTGAAACCTCTGCGATCAGCAGACGGAAAGTCGGTTGCGAGGGCGTTCGAGGAATTGGTGTTATTCCGTTGGGAGACGCCAGATTATTTTTTCTCGGATAATGGCCGGGAATTTGACAACAAGTTGTTGAAAGCTACCTTGGCGGAGTACGGGGTTAAGCACGTCACGACGCCTCCGTACTTTCCCCAGGCTAATCCGGTCGAGAGAAGTAATAGAACTCTGAAAGCGATGATAGCAGCATTTGTCGGTGGAGACCATCGGAATTGGGACGTGCATGTGCACGAATTTCGCCATGCCGTGAACACCGCCGTACAATCATCCACTAAGGTGTCACCTGCCTTTTTAAATTTCGGCAGACACCCTAAGCCAGTAAAAAGCTTGAGGAGAGAGGTAGAAGGTCATAGACCAGTTGTTAAAATTCCGCCGGAGGTATGGGAAGAGAGGATGAAACGTCTAGATGCCCTGCGAGATTTGGTAGCTCGACACATTGATCAAGCACGTGCCAAGCAGAAAAAACAGTATAACAAGGGACGTAAAGATGTTAGTTTTTCCGTAGGAGATTTAGTACTTAAACGAGTACATACGTTATCTAACGCCGCGAATAAATATTCCGCCAAACTTGCGCCGAAATATGAAGGGCCGTTCGATATCGTAGAAGTGTTGTCCCCTACAGTGTATGTGTTGGGTAGTGGTGAAGGAAACAGTCGGAAAATTGCGAAATTGCATGTCACCGAATTAAAACGTTTTATTCAACCCCGCAGATGTGTGTCACGAAAGAAGACAGGAGAATAATCCCCGACGGTGGTAGAGCAGAGGAATAGGGTAGGCCCTACGGCAAAAATTACCCGTCAGGGAGCCCTACAAATAGAAGAAGAAGAGAAAGAAGAAGAAGAAACCGTCGGTAGTTGTGAGGAAGAAGAAAAGATGTACATAATAGAGTTAAGATGTAGTATAAAAGAAGAAAACCGTCGGTAGTAGAGGAGAATGCGCCGGAAGAGAGAGGGAATAGGTATAATAATATAATTTTTTTTTATTAATTATTCTATTTTCTATTTTTATTATTTATTTTTATTTTATAATGGTGGTGGTTATTGAATAAATAAATAAAAATTAAAGTGTGCAATTCGGTCCGACGCCCGTGCGAGGGAAGAAGTAGTATCGCGAACGAATCGTTGTTAGGAGAGTAGTAGTAGTTGTATGAGTTATTTTAAATTATATAATATATAATTGAGGGTGAATAACTTTTGTGTAATGAGTAAAAGTAGTTAGATTAAGAAGTTGTAGTAAACCGAAGGACACCGGGGATGTTTCGGTTTAGGAGGGGGCTGTTTGTGACGTTGTAAAATACAACGCACAAGTACATGCACATGGCTTGTATTTACAAGTCATGTGCATGCATAACTGTTACTTTATAATAGATCGCGATCGCGTCGCAGGTAGCGAATCCCTCGCAGGCAGACCGAAATGCACCGATGCACTTTTAAAAATAAGCACTGATACCCACGGTATGGCTATGTTTTAGAGTCAGAGCCGACGAACGACGCGACCGATACCCGACGGTAGTACGCGGATCACGACCCAGACCACGACCGAGAGGTATCGTGAGCCAAGGACCGAGCCCAGGTCGTCTCACGATACCTGGCGTACTCGCTGCTGATGTCAACAAGACGGGAGGTTAGGCGGCGTCCTAACCTCAACCGTCACACGTGCTCAGTAGACGACGACGGCTGAGATGGCGCATGGGTGCGCGCACGCCCGAACTACGTACTAGTAGTCGGGAGAGCCAGGGTGCTCCCCCACCTAACACCCGTATACCGGGGAACGCGGCACCGACGGCGACGCTCGTGCGGCACTAGGCGTGGTGCGCGGGGAAGGGGGAAATCACTCGAGCAGCGAGAGTGTTGCGCGCGCGAAGATGCTCGAGTGATCGACTGTAGTGGGATAATGGGTGGGAGCGCGCGGAGCGAGGGGAGCGCGAGTAGAGTAGGAGTCGCGGTATACCTAATGCATGCGTGCAAAGATATACCGCGGCAGATTAGAATATATATATATACATATTTATACGGTGCGCGCACACCTATGTATGCATATATACTCTAGTATATAGCGCGCACACGTATATTAGGTTAATTAATTATTTTAATCACGTTGCGTAGTAGTTAATTTTAAATAAAAATTACGTAGATCCGTCGGTAGAGTTTGGGGCGATTCGTAATAATTTTAAAGTATGTATATAGTTGTAAATAGTGCGGAAATTAAATATTAATTGTTGTATGAGTGTGTCGGGACAGTTAGTAGTAATTATATAGCCGGTAGGCACGGGGCGGCAGCACCGACTGGGTTACCGATATGGTAATTTATCATTTGTAATGCGCGCCTTCCGAGTGTCGGGGATGATTGGTTGCGTGATCGACCCAATAATGAACAGGTTGGTGGTGACGTAAACCACTATTATTGGATAATCGGCCTTGACGTAAATAAGATCAAGGCTGACTACGCGTATCGATCACGCAATCAACCACCCTAATCAACGCCGGTAGATAAGGTGTAGAGTGAGATAGAGCAGGATAGCGATAGGGTGGGGAGGAAAATCCTTAATTTTGGGGATCAAGCCACGCCGCGAGCCGGATGAAGAAGCCGGTCTCGAGGATTCGCTACCTGATCGTCCGACGAGGCAGTCGATTTTTGGAGAGTAGTAGTTTTAGAGGCAGAGTAGCCATTTCTTTTGTTGCGAGTTGAGTTAGAGTAGTAGTCGAGTAGAGTAGGGTCGAGCGGAGTTGTCTTGGAGCTGAGAAGAGTTATTAGGCGAGTAATCTTTACGGTTAGCCCGACGGGCGGCCGAATGATATTAATATTATAATTTTATATATTTGCCGGACGGACGGAGTTGCGTGAGTGTGTGCACGTGTGTGAGAGTCGGTCGCGGATCGCGAATATATATATTGTGTCGGTGCCGGAAATTATAATTTCTATTAACTTTTTAAATAAATGAGTTGTGGTTAAAGATAGAATTTGTGAGTGTATTTATTGATTTTTCCTTTACTCCAAAAGCCGCCGGTTCCGAGGTGGTCAGCCGTCGGGATTCCCTCTGTGACGAGGAGTCGAGGTGGAGATTTGCCGGGTTGCCGAGTAGTGTTGTAAAGTAGTTATTTCATTTTTATTTAAATATCGTCAGGCGCCCAATTAAATACAAATCGGCGATATCTAGCCATTTTCAACATCGCTACGACGGAACCTCCGTCGGTTTATAATTTAATCTAATTAAATTCTTCCCGACAAAAAGTAGCGTCACAATATATATATATATATATATATATATATATATATATATGTTATATCTCTTTATAATATATAAATATTTCGCCGCCGCAGCCGCCTCCGCCGTGTCTAAGAATTCAGAATTCAACATATATATATATGTCATATATATAAGTGTGTGTGTCTGTGTGTGCGTTTTTTTTTTTTTTTTTTTTTTTTTTTTTTTTTTTTTTTTCCGAAGAGGTGGAGAAATGCTTAATGCACCATGACTGGAACCATGCGAGACTCCCCGTGTGTGGGACTCTCCTACCGAAGGATGTCGATAGGCATACCCACTAAAACTCCACCTCTTTTCTTACCTTTGTTCCCCCGCGGAAACCGCCGCAAGGCATTACTTCGCGGGGGGAGGCACGGCTAGATTAGCCCACTACTGTTGCTATCGCAACTCCTGTCTCCTCTTCTCTTCTGATGAGACCCAGCCTGTCCACTACGCACGTACAGAGGGTCACTACCGCGTTCCATCCCTCCTGGGAGTCAAGCAGGCACGCCCCGATGCTCTCAGGGGTGAGGGGAACGCTCCAAGTGATTTATAGCTGGTCCCGTTCCTCCCTGAAACGAGGACACCGTAGGAGGACGTGTTCCACGTCTTCGTCCACCCCTGGACAAGCCGGGCACTCTGCGCTGCCGTAGACCCCTATACGAAATAGGTAGCTACGGAAGCATCCGTGCCCGGTCAACACCTGGGTAAGCTGGAAACTGACGAAGCCGTGTTTCCTGCTCGCCCACTCCCGGATCCGCGGGATGATGCGGTAGGTCCACCGGCCGTCCCTGGCTGAGTCCCATCTCCGCTGCCACTCCTCTACGGTCCGCAATGACCATCGGTTATGGCAGCGATTCTCTTCTACGCGTCGCCCACCCTCACGGTGTCTTTCAGCTCTCTCGGCTGTCAGGAGGTCGAAGGGGGCGGTCCCCGCGATCACCGAGAGCGCAATGTCAGATACGGTTCGGTACGCCCGGGCCACCCTTAGCGCAGCTATCCTGCAGGCTCTCTGACACTTAGCACCAAAGCTCTTGTGCCTGTTCAAGGCATCAGCCCAGATAGGAGCTCCGTATAAAATTACGGAGCTCACCACCGAGGCAAGGACAGACCTTCGTGGTTGCTGGGGTTCCCCGATGTTGGGCATGATGCCCGCCAGCGCACGGGCCACCTTTGCCGCCTTTGAGCCTGCGTTCGCGAGATGGTGTTTGAACGACAGCCGCGCGTCTAGTGTGACCCCTAAATACTTCAACGTTTTCACCGACCGTATCCGTTCTTTACCTACCGTGAAGGTGGCGGTCCTCTCCTTTTTTGTGCGAGAGATGAGCACCGCCTCCGTTTTTTCCGCCGCCAAACTAAGTCCATGGTCTCTCAACCAAGTGGCGACCACTTCTATAGAGACGTCTCCGAGATATTCGACTCTTCGACACTCTTTGCGACCACCACTAGCGCCACGTCGTCCGCGGAAGCCACCATCGAGACACCCTCCGTAAGTTGCTGCCTAAGCAGGCCGTCATAGACAACGTTCCAGAGTAGGGGCCCAATGACCGAACCCTGCGGCACGCCTCCCGTGATGTTGTGGGAGTGCACACCGTCGTCGGTGTCGTAGAGCAGAGTACGGTCAGTCAGGTAACTCGAGGTGACCTCCCTGAGATAGAGTGGCACTTGGAAGTGCTGCAGAGACAGCATGATGTCGTCCCATCTGGCAGAGTTGAAGGCATTCCGGATGTCCAAGGTGATGATGGCACACATCCGCCTTGCACTCCGACCAGCATTGATGGCGTTTGTGGCTATGCCAACAACTCTGCCTACAGCATCCATGGTCGATCGACCCTTTCGGAAGCCGAACTGGTTGTCGGAGAGGTCTCCGGTCCGACCGATGGCCTCTGCAAGCCTGGCGCGGATCACCCGCTCCAGGAGCTTCCCAACTATATCCAGTAGACAGAGCGGGCGGTAAGATGATGGCTCCTCCGGGGGTTTGTTTCCCTTTGGTAGAAGTACCAGCCTCTGCGTCTTCCACTGGGCCGGGAAGCAACCTTCTCTTAGGCATGCGTTGAATGCGTCCAGGAACAAGCCCGGAGCACTCATCGCCGCTGTCTTGACGGCCAGGCCAGGTATTCCGTCAGGCCCTGGAGCTTTACGTACGGAAATACCCTTAGCGGCCATCCTCAGTTCGGCTTCACTAATGTCTGGCGACTCGGCTGCACCAATGGTGGCCATCAGGCCCGTCTCTGCTGCCCTTTTCCGACGTTCTGGAAACAGGTGGCAGACGACTCCGTCCAGAAAAACGGGGTCGGTGGGTGCAACAGCTCCCCCGGGGTTGATCTTATTCCTAACCGTTTTATACGGTCTGCCCCAGGGGTCGTGGTCCACCTCCTCACAGAGCTCCCGCCAACACCTTCTCTTGGCAGCCTCGATGGCCACTTTGAGATCCCTGCGCTTTTGTTCGTATTCTGCGGAACGATCTTGGAACCGTGGTGTTCCCCTCGCTCTTTGGTGCAGCCTTCTGGCACGCAGGCACTCACGTCTCTTTTCTGCGATGTCCTCATTCCACCAGATTATCGGTGGGCGGCCGCATCGCAAGCCGCTGTTAGGGCATTCGTGAGGCCTCGTGCTTTTTCTTCGGCGGTTCCCTCCACTTTTTCCCCCTCAAGGAAGCAGAGGAACGTCTCACGATCAAACGTGGCTGGTGCCCATCTCTCTCTTGCTTCTTTTCCTGCTCTCTTTGTCCTCCCGCTGGTCAGCTGGAGCTGGTACACGAGTGCTTGGTTATGTGTGTGTGTGTGTGCGTGTCTGTATGTGTGTGTGTATGTGTGTGTGCGTGTGTGTGTGTGTGTACGCGTTACATGTTTTTTCAAGAATAGATAATATGTATTTTTTCCGTGCGCAAAAAAAAGTTGTGAATATAACTTGAAAGAATGTGTATTAGTTTACTTATTCCTGATAAAACTCATAAAATAAAAACGGACCTAAAATTTAATGTAATGTTTTTAAAAATATGCACAATTTTTCGAAGATAAAATAAATATTAATCAAGTATAACATACACTTTTCAAATATCTAAATGTGAAATATACAATAAATTAAAAATTAAATACATTAATTATTGCATTTTTAAGATAATTCTATTATAAACAGTAATGGCAAAAGAAAATTCAAATTTTAACAGTGGCAATATAAAATACGAATTACATTTGAAAAGTTTTTCGAAAATTATTATTTTAGTAGTATTTAATTTAAATATTATTCAAATCAAAATTTAAAAATTGTATGGATATATAAGTAAGTAGATTACGTATATTTTGTAATGGTAAGTGATGTACTCACTTACCATTATACGAATCAGGTAGGTAGAAATGAGCTCTATAAATTGATATAGGCATAGCCAACGGCGCGAACGGCTGATACCCGCGCAACGAGAGAAGGAATTGGAGAGAGAGTCGCGCGCGCACGACAAGATAGACGACACGAGAGACGACGGTTACACGTGTGACGGGATAACTTCGGGAAAAGATACTTTTTATAGACCGCAGATCTAATCGGAGTTATTCTTATCGATATTTCGTACCGTGATTTATTCGTTTTACTGTGTGAGATAGTGTAGTGTTTCTACACACGGACATAGAAAATAAAAGTGATCGGTGGTCGAGGGATTCTCCCACCGACATTTTCCATTTAGAATATAAAGAGGCAGCGAGAGGGAGGAATTCATTTACTTTTTCCGATATTCGAGATCCGAAGACGATAAATAAAAGTAAGTGGTACCACTTTCGCGCGAATAATTATTATCTGTTTTATTTAATGCGAATAATATTAAGTTAGTTAGTTCGCGTACCCCTTTCCCCTCTCGTATTGAGTCGATATTTTCGACTCAATCTCCGTGCGCATAGACCTCGACCATATTAATAAATCTTATTGTATTTAATCATTCGTTCTTGTTTAAATAAATCTGTTAATTGTTAATCTATTTCAACCCGTGTTGATTTATATTTTTCTCTAACCGGCGTATTATAATTTCATTCCTCCGTTTCCTTCGAGTCGTATTTCAAGATACGAATTCTCGCGGACTCACATTTAATTTTCTTTCCGCGGTCCATTTTAGGAAAGAATCTCTTCATTTTACCTGCTGTTGTTGGAAATCGGAATACGATTTCCATGCAAATTTAACGGCAAGTGTGCGGACAGGTAACCGCAGCCGCTGCGCGGGAAAGATTTTTGTAAACAACTTACATACATATATAAATTGTCTTGAGTCATTAAGTGTGCGATACCTAGTCGGCGAAACTATACAAGTTTGTTCGCCACGAACTAAAGGTATGTAAGACGAACGACTCAGTAAGTTTTCCCCGGGCAAGCACCCCGTTACAATTTATATAAAACAATATCTTAAATAAACAAGTATGTATTTATTAGAAACAAAAGGTTATTTAAGGAATGCCTTTGTTTATAATAATTAAAATAAATATATGGGGTCTGTAACTAAAGGAAAAAATAATTGAATATAATTATGGATTAAAACGCAAATTTTGAAAGAGGGTGCAAATTACGAATTACGGGAGAAATGGAAGAAACAGGTTTTTATTTATATACCACTAAAATGTTATAAATAATTTTTTAAAACTAATACAAAAATTAATTTAATTAAGTAGAAAGTTTTATTACTCTAAAAGTACAAAATATTACTCTAAAAGTAAAAAATACTAAATACTACAATTAAGTTTATGCACTTTACTATTTTTGGTAAGTTAATTGTTCATTACCACATATATATATATATATATATATATATATATATATATATATATTACACCTTTGGGGTAAGTTATGTCCTAAAATACGTGAAAATTAGTGATTTTATGAGGTTTATGAGGCATAAGTTACACCAGCGGTCTTGGCCAATAATCTAACCCAAGCCATTCGAAAGCTCGCGAAAAATGTGAACTTTTGAGAGGTGTTAGAGTAAAATCGATTATGGTGTAGTAGCCTTTTTTTTGATATTCAATATGTCCGGCTTTAAAAATAGAAATTTTTCTAAAAAATTGAAAAATTTCCACTTTTCATGGTCAAATAACTCTTAAGCAAATTATTTTTAACACTTAAATTTTTTTTGTATGTTCTGGAAGATGTTTCCAGCCTGTTATCAAATTTTGGAGTGATTTAAAATTTTCATCGTACCACTTGACGTGAAATAGCCCATATATGTGTATATATATGTATGTATGTATGTGGGTGTGTGTGCGTGCGGCGGAATATTTATATAATATATATATATTTTAAAATTGTTTTTTCAAGAATACATAATATATGTATTTTTTTCGTGCGCAAAAAAAAAGTTGTGAACATAACATGAAAGAATGTGTATTTGTTTACTCATTCTTGATAAAACTCATAAAATTTTTAAACGTATACTCAATAATAATAACGGATCTAAAATTCAATGTAATGCTTTAAATACAGATGCAAAATTGTTTGAAGATGAAATAAATATTAATCAAGTATAACATACACTTTTCCAAATATCCATATGATATATACAATGGGTTAAAAATTAAATATATTAATTATTGCATTTTTAAGATAATTCTATTATAAACAATTAAATATATTAATTATTGCATTTTTAAGATAATTCTATTTTTATACTTATTTATATTTTAATTACACCTTTTTATAAGTAATTTATACTCCATAATAGTTTTCTGCAATTGAAAGTACTCAAATCAAAAACACCTTTCAAAAAGGTGTCAAAACCCGCAAGTATATGTGTTATTCTAATCAAACTTTGAAAATTGATATTTGATAAATAAAATTGTTATCTGTCTGATAAATTTTAAAGTATAAGATAAAAATATCTTTGATTCTAATTCCCATATTTTCTCTACTTATTTATATTTTTATTACACCTTTTCTATATCTAACTTATATTCCATAATATTTTTCTGCAATTGAAAGTATTCAATTCGAAAACACCTTCCAAGAAGGTGTCAAAACCCGCAAGTATAGTGCTATTCTAATCAAACTTTGAAAATTGTTATCTGATAAATAAATTCTGCAATTCAATCTGACATTGTTATCTGATAAATAAATAATTTTAATTTCTAACTACCTTACTTTATTTATTTCTTTGAATTTTAATGAAACATTTTTATAAAAAAAATCTCTATGATTTTGAGTCAATGAAATGATTTATCATCATTGGATCCTTCCTTGAACTTGAGTTCTTACGGTTATGCTTGTATAACACAAGAAAGCTGTCATCACTAACAATTGTAAGTGTTACTGTAGCCTGAGTTTAATGCATATAGATTAACCGTTGGGCTTACTGTGTTTACACTGGATAGACTAGCTGTATTATGTTTATTACTCCAATAATTACAGACAATTTTATTTCTTTTTTTTTACAGACCCTATTAAGGTTGTTGATTCTGCAAGATCAGATACAGCTGCATCGCCGAGCCAGGGAGTAAAAAAAAACAAAAAAAAAACAAAAACAAAAGATTTAACTAATTGAATTTTGTCATCTTTACCTCTGAAATCGAAAGATTAATGTAATTAATATCATTTATCATTTTTTTTCTTTTATATATATATATATATATATATATGGGTGGTTCTCTGTGACATCGAAGATGAAAAAAATGAATATTGCTATAACTGTGGGAATATGTTTTAGAGGTATCCAGTAGTTCTCCTGAATTTTTTCAGATTTTTTCTGGGCCATTATTTTAAGTTACAGAGAGTCAAAGTTGACATTTTAGCACTTTTTTGCATTATATGCCCATTTTCATGAATTTTTAGCTCCCAGGGGATGCATTTTTCACTAAAAACATAAGTATGACTTTTTTTGTAAAATTTTCCGAACTTTTCACTAAAAATACTTTTAAAGACATAAATGTATGCTGTCACACTCTTGTAAGTCATTTAAACCTTAAATAGTGAAAATCAGCAATTCTGCTCCGGACTCTGGTAACCTAATACTGTCTAAAAGATGTCTTTTTATAGTCAGCAACTGCCTAAAAATTTCCAGAGTGGGTCTAAATCATTAAAATCACTTATGGTCAAAATATCCGGGAAAAGTGCCCGAAATATTAATAGAAATGTACATTTGTTGCCTCATAACGATGAATCTATTAGCATGATCATTGCAAAAAAATTGATGCACTTACCTTGGAATGGTAGAAAAGTATCTCCACTTGTTTCAGTATCCATCTAATAACCTGTAAGCTGCTAAAAATACAAATATTATTATATAATTATAAAAAATTATTTTTTAAACATTTATAATGCTGAATTTTTAGTTTTACATCCCTTATAAGAATTATAATACTAATCTGAAGGATTACTATAAATATATAAACATCATTATTACAATAACTGAATATACGTATTTAATACAAAAGATATATAAATAAATCGGATATATAATTATAATGAATAATATGATAACGTAACAGTGACAAGTTTGTGAAATCTAAACAATGTATTGCTGAATAATAATAATAATAATGTTGATACTTTTATAGTAATCCTTCAGATTAGTATTATAATTCTTGTAAGGGATGTAAAACTAAAAATTCAGCATTATAAATGTTTAAAAATTAATTTTTCATAATTATATAATAATATTTATATTTTTAGCAGCTTACAGGGGATCAGATGGATACTGAAACAAGTGGAAATACTTTTCTACCACTCTAAGGTGAGTGCATAAATTTTTTTGCAATGATCATGCTACTAGATTCATCGTTATAAGGCAACAAATATACATTTCTATTAATATTTCGGGCACTTTTCCCGGATATTTTGCCATAAGTGATCTTAATGATTTAGACCCACTCTGAAAATTTTTAGGCAGTTTCTGACTATAAAAAGACATCTTTTAGACAGTATTAGGTTACCAGAGTCCGGAGCAGAATTGCTGATTTTCACTATTTAAGGTTTAAATGGCTTACAAGAGTGTGACAGCATACATTTATGTCTTTAAAGGTATTTTTAATGAAAAGTTCGGAAAATTTTACAAAAAAAGTCATATTTATGTTTTTAGTGAAAAATGCATCCCCTGGGAGCTAAAAATTCATGAAAATGGGCATATAATGCAGAAAAGTGCTAAAATGTCAACTTTGACTCTCTGTAACTTAAAATAATGGCCCAGAAAAAATCTGAAAAAATTCAGGAGAACTACTGGATACCTCTAAAACATATTCCCACAGTTATAGCAATATTTATTTTTTTCATCTTCGATGTCACAGAGAACCACCCATATATAGAAAATGCCTTAAGATCTTTTTTATGTGATTATCAATTGCAATTTTCAACATGAATCCAACTTTAGAAAATTTCTAATATTCTGACGAATGCAATCAAATAAAAAAAATGCATATTAGTAAAGTTATGTTTATTTATTTATTTAACTAAAAGCTCCAAATTTTGAAAGACACGATTTTTTGTTTTAAACTCTTACCTCGAGGTTTTTCCAAATTCAAGAAGGCAGCATCCAAGATGGTAATATATATAGGAGAAAATTTTTTGATATTTCGATATTATTCCATAAACAATGTTTTATGATGAATGTTTATCAACATTGGACATACGGCGTAGTTTTTACCATTTCAAGATGGTGGACCCAATATAGCGGCAAGAAATTTGGCAAATTCTTCGATTTTTATGAAATTCGATTTACAGGGATTTCTTGGATCGCTGATTACGAATTCGTTATAATAATTCGTTAGTTATGATTATTCGTTAATAGACTTCGTTGTAGATGTTAATGATAAAGAAATAATTATTTGTCAGGTTATAAAGCAACTTTGAATCATTACTCAAGTATAATTCGAGACGTTGCAGCAGCAACGAAATTTGTATTAAAACAGAACAGATATGGAGAATATGCGTATTAATTGACATCGATGAACAAAAATTCATTATACCAGTACCTAATAAATTGCACTATTAAATTATTTACATTGAATTTACTATTTATTAAAATTGTAAATTGATTTATCTTATCTTATTATAATTAAAATTTTTCCTCAAAGTGTCCAGCGTCCGGCGTCCGGTGTCCGGCGTCCGACATTCACCATTGGGCGTCTTTTTATTATGTTTTATATATATGCATGTGTATAAGGGTAAGTGTGTTATAGTGAAGAGGTCAGGATGAGGGCGAGGGTGGAGGGATAGGGATGGGGTCACCCTGACCACCTGGTCATCGTCTCCAGGAAGTGAAAATTTTTTTTGCAAATTCAAGTAGAAAGGCATGTAGACTTCCCTGCGGACGATGTCAGGATAATCTGGAGGTTACTCTGACCACCTGGACATCGTCTTCAGGAAGTGAGAATATTTTTTGCAAATTTAAGCATAAAGGCATGTACACTTAATTTTTTTTATGTAAAGTATGCAAAAAAAGTAAGTAAGTAAAAAATCGTAAAAAAATAAGTAAAAAAAAAGTAAAAAAAAAAGTAAAAAAAGTAAAAAACATAAGTAAGTAAAAGTAAGTAAGCGAAAAAAGTTTAATAAACCTATTCTAGTCAGAATGTTTCACGTAAATCCTAAAGATCGAGAACGATTTTTTCTTAGATTATTATTACTTCATGTACGTGGGGCCGAATCTTTTGAAGATATACGCTCATACGAAGGCGTTGTTTATGATATATTTTATGAAGCATGTATAGTTAGAGGTTTAATCATTACTGATAATGAATGGGATAAATGTTTAGAAGAAAATTGTAATTTTCAATTTCCACAGGCAGTATGTGAACTTTTCGCTTTCATTATATCATTTGATCACAATTTTGATGCCTTGAAACTTTATAATAAGTATAAAGAACATTTCTTTGATCCTAAATTACCTGAAATTTTAGGAGAACAAAAGGCTTTAAAAATTATAGACAACGTTTTATCAAAACATAATTTAACATTGCAACAATTTAATTTACCTAATATTGATAATATTGATAATGAAAATCACAATGATATGGTTTATAATGATATTATTGCAAATGAAGATAATGACATAGAAATATTGTTAAAATCTTTAACATTGGAACAAAAAACAATATTTGATACAATAGTAGAAGCAGTTTACGATAATAAAAAAGAAAATTTATATTTTATAGATGGTCCTGGTGGTAGTGGAAAAAGTTATTTATTGAATGCTATTATAAAATTTGTGAAATTAAACAAAATACCAGAGTTAGCAGTTGCTTGGACTGGTATTGCAGCAAATTTATTAATAGGTGTTAAAACTATCCATTCAATATTTAAAATACCATTTAATTTAAACGAACAATCAACATGCAACATTTCATCAAATTCACAAATAGGTCAAATTTAAAAAAATATTAAATTAATAATTTGGGATGAAATATCAATGACTTGTAAATATGCATTAGAAGCTATAGATATTTTTTTCAGAGATTTATGTCGAAATAATAAACCGTTTGGTGGTAAAATATTAGTAACATCTGGCGATTTTCGACAAACGCTTCCTATAGTTCGATACGGAAATAGAACTCAAATATTAGAGTCATGTGTAAAAAGTAGTTCTTTATGGCAATTATTTGTAGATAAAATTACGTATAATAAAGAATATTTTTCAAGTATACATTATTTACATCAAGCAACATTTCAATATATCATTACTTAAGAAATAAACAAATATTAAAATATTAGTTGTCTGCATAAGCGACATTTTATTGGCAAAATTATTTATAAAATATACGAATTTTAAAATAATTAATTGTCTAATATAGCATTAATTAATTATCAATTAAAATATTTTGATAATACATGTTAGAATACATTGTCTGCAAAAAGTGATATTATTTTAGAACTTTGTTTAGATATTAAGGAAACAAAAAATTATAAAATATATAAAATAAATACGAATATACGAGATGCCATATTATATTATTTATTTTATTTTTAATGCAGTCATATTGGAACGTATATTTTTATCAATTTTAAAATATTTACGTATTATATCATACATAATTTTGAAATATATATATATTAGAAAATCAAATATTTGAAACTTTTAATACACATTATATTTAAGTTCATTATATGACAGTCTCAAGCCTGTAAATGCAGAGAGAAAATAATACAAATCAACATTCGAAAATAAACTGTTATAGTTAAATATCATGATGAGTAAAAGGAATAAATTGTATACATTTTTTAAAATATAATATTTTATAATTTATTTTTATTTGTTTTAATAATAGAACAACAAATTTTAATTAATAGTTTAAAGCACATGAAAATAATTGGTTTGAAAATAAAATAAAATAATTGTATCAAAATCGTTTAAAATTTATTTGTTATAAACTAATAATAAATTTAAGACTACACTTTATAATCATGAGGCCTGCGATGGCTCGGTCGGTAGGGCGTCGGGCTCGTAATCTGGAGGTCCGGGTTCGATTCCCGGCCCCGGCCGATTGATACAAGCACCACTGGCGAATGTATTTTCAACAAGTGCTTTCTTCACCAAGACATCGTATGACCTCCGTCGTTGATTAGCACCGGTTTGGGAGCATAAAAAGAGCGACGTTAAAATAATAATAAAAAAAAAAAAAAAAAACTTTATAATCATCGTCTAGCCTCAAAAATGTGATTCAACCGAGGGAGCATCAGCGACCGAGGTAATATGGCTAGTTTTTAATTAAGATCTATGATTATAATTTAATGGCTGGCTTCCATCGAAAACATTTGTATTTAAATATAATATTTTATATACGGCCTTAATAAAACGTATTTTATATAAAAATATGCCTATTTCCTTGAATATCATCATAACATTTTATTTAAATATAAAAAGTAATAATATATACTAGCTATGAACGCTCACTTCGCTCGCGATTTACATATACTGATTGTATGACAAAATTTTTACATAATTGTGCACAACCGTAACGAAAGTGTCTTATATTTTTGTCATCGAAAAAAGTGTTGTTCCTCAAATATCTCAAAAAGTTGTCCATCAATTTGATTGAAATTTTGAGGTTTGTAACGGGGTGGGTACTGGGGATATGTAAGGCCCACGGTTAGGCCCAATCTGTCCCAACTTACCAACCTTAAGTGTGCAGTCCCACGATGCGGTCGGGAATTTCTTTGATTCCCGTGCAATGCCGTTAACAACTTCAAACACCTCGTTTGACTTATATAACCGTGTGTTGGGCCCTATGCCCAAAATTGCCAACTAGGATAAACACCGGAGAGGGCGGTATTCGTAGGATAGGACGTTAACCGGTAAAATACTATCAACAATCGATATTATTGTTAATTGGCGAGAAAGGTTATGTCGCCGAGTCAATTTATTAAATTAACAATTAAATATTAATAAATTAAGGACAAATGAACTTTAACAATTTACGGGGAGTCGTACCGAAGACTACCCCCGAGGTCAGCGCGAAAAGAATCAGTTAAAATCGATTTAACAGTAGATTACGAGCAACCGATCCGGATATGATCGGCTGCTTAACCTGATGGCATACGTCACACCGTGTGACGTATGGATCTCTGACGTAGAGAGCTTTGACGTAGAAGCTTACTACGTCACGCGCGCCTTCCCTCGTGAAGTGGTTCCCGCGAACCACCGACCTATCTATCCGTGCGGGTATTGTCACGAGAGGGGGGGAAGGAGGAACGCTTCCTCACCTGGACCGTACCAGGTAATTCGGGGCGCGAATACTAGATAGACACGCGGGTCTAAACGTGGTGCACCACTTACCGCGTATCTGAATATCTCGCTTCGGCGGGAAAAGACTGGGTAAAGGAGAGATAGCTCGTCCTCGTGCTTATCTCTCTCTCTCACACTCCAACGGTCGGGAAAGCGGCCAACTCTTGGCTTCCTTCCTTCTGCCTTTCTCGGGGCCGTGCTGCTCCGCACCAGAGTGACCAGTTGGCGATTTTTTTTCCTTTTCTCTCTTACGTATATTGATGTTTATTAAGCAAGAGCAACAAGGAGAAAAAATCGCCATCTGGCAACCCTGCTCCGCACGCCGACGTGGAGGTTGGTGGGGAGAAAAACCTCACACCCACACACGAAACTCACCAGTCTTTAATCACTTTTTACCGTCTTACAGTATATTCGGCAGTTGTCAACACCTTGTTGTTGCCGATCGCGCGCGAACTCCCTCTGTACTCCCCGCTGGGCGTGCACGATTCTCGCGCGTTCGTGCGCGCGCCGCGCTGTATATTCTCTTTCGCGTTGCTTACCTGATCGGTAACTC
The DNA here is from genome assembly GCA_026168455.1 of Theocolax elegans. Classification (NCBI taxonomy): domain Eukaryota; kingdom Metazoa; phylum Arthropoda; class Insecta; order Hymenoptera; family Cerocephalidae; genus Theocolax; species Theocolax elegans. The sequence continues at coordinate 17,393,539 of CM047429.1, read as the reverse complement.
GCTTACCGTTGCAGGTTATATTCTTTATCATTTGGGAACTTTATAGTCCTATTTCCAGTTATAATGATATTTACAGGTTCATAAATACAGTTATTCTTCAACAACTCAAAAACTTGAGGTTCTACAAAAAAATTTAAATGGACGAAATATTCGTTTCAAAATTACAAAACATTTCCTATGAAATACTTTGCAATTGGAAACGAATTTCTTTAGATAAACATATAAAAACGCTTAAAAAAATGCTAAATGATCAATAATACACGTATTTTTGTAATAAATGAAAAGCTTCAAATTCTACATAAAAACTTTATATAGACGAAGTGTTTGTTTTAAAATTCTAAAACTTTTTTCTATTGAACATTTTGCAGTTCGAAAAAAAATTTGATTAAATATCAAGTATAATTAATATAATATATATATCATATTAATATAACATAATATAATTAATATAACATATATATCAGTTATATGTTACTTAAATTCCATAATCAGTTTCAGCAATTGAAAGTTCTGAAATCAAAGCAGACTAATCGATAAGTATTTTCTACTATCCCACAAATTTGTATTTTAATTAAATATTTTTATATATGAGATCACTATACATAACCGCAAAATATCGACAAAACAATTTGAGTCCGCATAAGTTCACACATACGTTTATATATTTATATATTATAGTTTATAAATTATATAAATAGTCAATATAATAAATTAATTATTAAGTAAAAATTAAAACAGTTGACAGTATTATAAATCTAATCATGTAAATTTGAATAAGGTTATTATATTTTAGGTTATTCGATAGAATAACGTATATAAAACCAATAACCCAATATCCGGGCTAACCTCTCTACGGGGATAAATTCACTCTTACGTTATAATATTAATGAGGGATGAATCATTCTAAGATCATTCAAAGGACCGGAGGTCAATTAATATTATAACCTAAAAGTGTGATTTACAATTCTTGGCCAAATACAATTTTTGTCATTTGTATACGCATAATTACCTTATTAGACCTTATAAATTATTAAATTAAATAATCAATATAATAAATTAATCATTGAGTACAAATTAAAACAGTTGACAGTATCATAAATTGTAATTTTTTTTAATTTAATAAAATGATAAAAATGTTATATGTAATATATAAAAAAAAAATGAAGGTCTCGAACAGCTTCTAACCCGAGACCTTTTGAATAACAGTTGCATATAGCGTGCGCCTTAACGCTCACGGCTACCGCATCTATACGCTGTTAAAATATCAGAACTTGTATTTAAGTTGTGCCTCCTGGTGTGGGGCTTACGGTTAAGGATTTATTTTTTTTAATGTTACTCATTTGAATTTTGGCTTATTTATTAATTTAGAATTTTAATTAAGTTTTTTATAATTTATAAATAAAAAAGAATTTGTCAGATGTTTTGAATATACTTATTGTCGAGTTCGTACTTCCCGCCGGAGTAGGAACTAACCTGAATATAGTCGAAAGATTTCGCGCATGTTTCGTATGCCAGTAATACATAGTCCATTTCTCATAAATGTTTTTTTAATCTTTTAAATAAATTTATGATTTTTTAAACATTTTAACGTTGGTTCAATTAAAAATAGAAAAGGTTCGATTAAAAATTTCGAAAATATATTTAGAAATACGTTGATTAGTATTTTTTTATTGCATATAATTAATATTTGCAGGCTGGCGTAAGGGAAGTCCGACAATATTTTATTATTTAACTAACTATTTATTAATTTTTCAATGCATTTAATGCTTGAGCAAATTAAACAAAGTTTTGATTTATCTTTTGCCAGCTTGAGCTAATTAAAATACGTATTAATTTCTTCTTCTTATTTATTATGATAAATACAATAAGAACTTAAATATTCCTAAAACTTTTTTAGGACTTGTTGATTTAACAGCTGATAATAATACCAATGAAAAAGAACTTGACGAATTAAAACATATTAAAATATTATCAAATTTAAAGGAATCAGAAAGAAAAAGAGCGTATAATGAAAAAATGACAGATGAAATGAAAATAAAGGAAGCTGTAACAAAAAGAGAGGATAAGGTAAAAATGACCAATGAAATGAAAATAAAGGAAGCTAAAAGAAAAAGAGCGTATAGAGCAGAAAGGACATACACTGAAAAAAATTCCGGATACACGTTACCCTCAGTTCATAATTTTACCGGTAGATAATGTGACCATCGCTCAAAAGCGATGAGTGTCTGCTGTTTGGACACTGAATCTCTTTGAAAAAGACAACGACTGACTATTTCGGTGAGGTTATAGTTTGTTTAATTTTATCGGACTATATTTAATCATCGCGTACTACTTATATGTATTTAGTTTTTGTTAATACATTAGTTTTTATAAATTTATTAAATTAAAAATTAACGCGAATTATGACTGCGATTTTAGAAGAGTTTCTAATTGAATTCAAATGTTCGTACTTATTGGATGAATTAGAAACTAAGTATAAACTTAAAGTATTTTGTCAATATGAAAACATTATTAATTCTCATTATTATTTCAAATTAATGCACATATATTAACCTTTAAAATTACTAATTATAACTATTACATGTTTTTAATTGCAACAATTAATTTACTACTTATATATCTTTATATACATAGACAGTGGCGTGCATGATGGTAACTTATACCATTTAAACAGCTCAGAAATATTTTCCATCCTTAAAAACCATCCACAAGAAAAAGTCCTTCAATTCATTTCAAATTTATTTTACAAAAAAGGCTATATTGTTATAACCGATAACAGAATGAAGCTTTATAAGTATGAAGAGCTACCATTAATTTCGCCTTGCTTATATTTTCAAAAAGATGAAAAATGTTTTTTTGCAACAAGATATGTATTGTAATAAATAAAATTATTATTACATTATTTACGATGTTCTAATTACTCAATTATTATTTTAACTAGGATGAAATTAAATCAATAAGTGAAAATGGTAGCCGCGTATATTTTATAAATTGTATATTGCCCATATTATAGAATATTGACTATTCGAGAGCATCAGGACAATCAGTATCCGAACCTCCAAGAACAATCTTTGACATTAAGAGAGACATTCTTTACTCGCCACCGTGGTGGCGCTAGTTGTACTAATAATAGAGTAACCTGTGTGCGGGATTTTTTTTAGTGTAGCATTTAGTTATATTAGTTGAAACAAAAAAATAACGAATAAATAAAGGCATTTTAAAAAGCGAAAATGACAAAAATGTTTAGATTGTTTATTTAATAAAAAAATAATTTTTTTTTCTTGGTTATTGTTTAACACAAAACCGGATAACTATATAGACTTAAGATATATTTTTAAAAACGAAAACAAAAAATAATAATTAAATCGGTTTTAAAATGAGATAGATTACAAATAATATTAATATTGGGGACAAATGATTAAACGAATATGACAGATCCAAAATTAAATATTAATTTCTTATTAAAATTAAATACATACAAAAGTTAAAGTAATAATACAATTATACTTTTGAATAATTTAAATAATGTATGTGGGCAACAGGCACACAGAGTGTTTACCGCAGAAACCACTAGTTGGCGCTTCACAGCGAGCGAGACGAGCGAGAGTCGAGAGCGAGTCGAGTCAGTCGCGCCGTAGCTTCCGACGCATGAGTCCGCGAGTGCGGGCGAAAGTCTGTACCAATAAAGACTAATAACGATTATTCTCTGTCTAGCAACTATTACACCTGTACCTCGAGATCCTGGTAACGCTGAGTGTGGCAGCAATACGATCAAGGCAACAGACCCTGATCCCCACAACTGGTGACCCCGACTTAAGATCAGCGGAAGCGGCGTGGAACACACACCGAGCGGACGAGCCAGCGGCCGATACTCAGAATGACCGGTACGCAGCGTGCCGACCGCCATTTTGTGGATACAACATCGGCGAGATACTGCCTACGCCGTAAAAGCTGAACTTCGAACACCACCAGGAAGTAAATCGAGTACAATATTGCGATGGAGGTATATAACGTAAAAAGGGCGATCATGACGTAAAATTCGATCGACCCACCGAAGCAAGTAGCTGTGACATATAACGTTCAATGTTGTATCGTCATAGTAAAAACCGTTACCGTAGACGTAAAAACCGGTAACGCGAATTCAATCAAATCAATATAAAACGGACTCGTGAACGAAAACTTTGTTATATCAAAATTCGCGTATTATTGCATGCGTAAATTCTCGAGACGGCGTCGACGAATGAAGTTGCCAAGTAGTAAAATTTTAATAATATTGAGAATGTTGAGAATTAACGTGTGTGCAGATAGTCCGGTATATGCCGTAGCGTCGAGCATTCAGCTAGGATCGCGATCCTGTTATAGTGTGCTCAGTCGCAGACCGACGCACACGCGGAGTAGCGAAACGAAAAGAGGCGTTTACAGCCCAATGCTAGTAATGCTTCATCCGTGTAAAATTAGGGAAGCCGAGCTCGGGGGCGCGGGTAGTCGACTCAACTCGTAGCCTGTGCCACGCAGCTAAGGTCGCAACCTTGTTATAGCGTGGTAACTGGCAGCTACTCGTAACCCGGAGTAAGGCCAATTAGACAGTCAGGTTAGAAAGATTAGACGTAACTAGCGGGTGGCATGAGTAAAATTAGTGAAATTGCGAAGATTATGGTATCTGCGTATACCCGTAGGGCAATCCTGTAAACTCATGCACACATTGAAAAAGCGTAGAAAAGAAGTAGGTTTCGTAGGTCAATACGAGTGGCCAAGATCAATAGCAGAATTAGGTAGAAATTCTTATCTGCGTAACGGCAAAATATTCAGAAGAAATATGCCGACAATAGGAAACTCGGAAATTAACGAAATGGATATCGCGATGGAGACTAGCCCGCGTAAACAAACCATAGAAATTTCCAAGGACGAGTTCTTAGAACTCAAAGCAGAAACCGAAAGCTTGAAACGTCTAATTAACGATCTAATCGCAACAACAACAACTAAGGGCAATCAACACGCAAAGTCGCGAACCTAACGTAAACAGAATTAATAACGGTAACCAACTAGGGCAAAACGATGTAAACACAACGCGATTCGAAAGAGTATTAGGTGATAATAACATGTTTACAGTCGGACATAATAACACGGAACACGTACGCGGTTTTAATATCGAGTCCGATTATAGTCGCCAGTCAAGGACAATAAATATTAAATTCCAAAACTTTTGGAGACATGATCCGGAAGTATGGTTCGCAATGTTAGAATCGTTATTTACTGAAAATAATATTATCGCGGACCAAATGAAATATTGCAATTTATTAAAGAATATCGGAGACGATTTGATTCGGGAAAATCTCGATATACTTAAAGCTCTCCCCCCGGATAATAAATACAATACAATCAAAAAAGCAGTGTTAAGGAAATATACGGAGACGGAAGAACAGAAATTAAACAGACTGCTGACTGACACGGACTTAACGACCGTAAACCGTCAACATTTTTCAACGAGTTAGTTAACGTGGCAGGGACTCTCATGCCAAGACAATCCGTGTTAAAAATATGGTCTAATAGACTGCCATCAGCAGTATTAGATAAAATCGAGGATATGTTATTTTTCGAGAGAGAGGACACAATACTCGACAAAGCCGACCTCGCACACGAAAGGATGCAGCGCGATATACGTCGTGTTAATTCGTTGGACGCAACAACCACACCGGACACTCCTTTATCGGATCCTCAAATAATGGCCGCGCGTACGAGTAAATCGCCCACGCGTAAGTCGAATCAGACGCGTGATAGGCGCGAGGTAGGGAACACGCGTAGTCGTAGCCGTAGCTACGAGCGAAACCCGACAGCGCGTGGCAGTCGAAGAAACGATAAAACAGATCGCCGAACCGTGTCTGGATTTGCGTGCATCACTTTAAGTACGGCGATAAAGCGCGATCGTGTTCACCACGGTGTAAGTGGATGAATAAAAAAGAGTTAAATAGAAGTAAAAGCATAGATTGTGTCGCGACGGAAACGAATTTGGAAAACTAATTAAACCCGACGTTGCGGAGACAAACGCACCGGGCTTTTCGTCAATACGTCTCCAATTAAAAGATAAAAAAACGGGCGATATGTTTTTGATCGATACAGGAGCTGAAATTTCGGTAATACCTAAACCGACGGGATTTAAAGGCAAACCGCTGTCGTTGAAACTCCACGCAGCAAATAACACGCGTATTAAGACCTACGGATACGCGAATCGCGTTATAGACTTCTGTTTTAAAGAGCCAATCGGATGGCGATTTATTATAGCCGACGTACCTTACCCCATCTTGGGAGGAGACGCGATCGCGAATTTCCACCTGATTCCTGACCTTAAAATGGGCAGGCTGGTAAAAGGTGATACGCATGAATACGTACGAGGGAGAGCCGGCAACGCCGAAGTCTTTTCCATATCCGTATTAGGACCGGATCATAAGTATTCGGACATATTAGCTAAATTCCCCGACGTTCTCGGCATCGATAAACCCGCGTCACTTTCGAAATGCGGGATAGTTCACCATATCACGACCCGTGGCCCACCCATTTACCATAAGGTTAGGCGTTTGAACGGCGAGAAATTGAAGGCTGCAAAAGCCGAGATAGCCAAGCTGTGCGAGCAAGGCATCTGTAGACCGTCGGACAGCCCGTGGGCTTCACCCATTCATATGGTTAGGAAGAAAAACGGAGAATGGCGAATCTGCGGAGATTATAGAAAATTGAACGCAGCAACAATTCCGGATCGATACCCCGTACCGCACTTACATGATTTCCCCAATTTTTTGTGTGAAAAAACGATTTTCACCGCGCTCGATTTATACAAAGCGTATCACCAAATTCCAATCGCTCCGGAGGAAGTGAAAAAGACGGCAATTATTACTCCATTCGGTTTATTCGAGTATAAAGCGATGGGATTCGGATTTAGGAACACCGGACAAACATTCCAGCGTTATATCAATCGAGCACTGACGCGTGCCCCGCCGATTTCGTGTTCGGAAAATCCCTCCGGATACCGGGCGAGTTATGCATATTCGACGAATTCGCGACGGAAAGCAATGTATTTTTGAACGAATTTCGCGATTATATGCGCAGGGTAAGAGCCGTACCGGTAGCACACAAGAATAAATCACGACCATTCGTATTTAGGGACTTACAGGACTGCACACACGTATTCCTCTTTACTAAGCTCATTAAACCAGCCTTAGAAAGACTGTACACTGGACCGCATAAAGTAATTGAACGTTCTGCTAACGGATGCAATTTTACTATCGAGGTGAACGGACGACAGAGACTCGTGAATATAGAACTGTTAAAACCCGCATACTTCATTCGGACGGAACAAACCGAGATAATTAAGAACTCTAGTCTACCCGAGACTGTTAGAGACAACACCGCGAACGGGAGTAATTCGCACAATGAAATACCCAGCAACGCTGACATCGACGTCGAGCAAAGTAATACAAATACAATAAACGACGAAGTTATCAACGATAATCACAATTTAGACACAGTCGATGACAGCATTGCGTATGACCAGGGCGTAGCAACGCCCAGTAGTTTTTTAACAAGTGGAGCATACTCCGCAAATGACGAGCAATATTGCGAATCACGCGATTTGGCGGAAAACTCTGAAACGAACGAGCCGCTGTATAATCCTAGTCATTCAGAGATTCCAAAAAATCAAGAACCGGACGTAACGCAGAACGCGAGAACCGGTAAATGCAATTCTAACAAAAACGAACCACATACGTGTTCAAAGCCAAATACTAGTAAGCCAAAGAAATTTATACCCAGTATTTTAAAACGAAACCGAAAGACTGAATTTGTTAATGTAATAAATTGGGATAATAGATGTAAATCGGTAAGCTTTATGTTAACCCCTGAAATAATGTGTTGTTAAGAAATAGTGTAGTACAACCTACTCGCAAGCCACTCGAAGCGGTGGAAAAATTAGAAATGAGACAAACGTCGAGGACGTGAAGCACGATTGCTTTATGACGAATACCTACGCGGAAGCATACCGCACCGGAAGAATAACCGTGTTTAAGAAAATAACACCTCTGAGGTGTCGAAACCGAGATATTTGCGCGTCGCAAAAAGTTAAGCGCATTATCCATTTCGGAAATAGAAATATCAGCGCGTATGTTAAAACAGATAGTCGAATCGTTCGATATCAGTGTATTTAGCTTAGGTAAAGTTCAGAACCGTGCAATGCCGTTCTCGAGGGTTTAGGCGACTGTAAAGTATTAATTGTCATAAAAATTGTAACTTTCGAGCGAGTGGATTTATCCAATTAAAACAATTAGAAATGTTGAAACTGATAGATTGTAACATTGTGTCAACGACATCACTATGTAGTTCGATAGAGTTAAACTCAAGAATACGGTACAATTAACAGATTGTAAAAGCGTCGACACTTAGATTATCAAAGCAAGTTTTGGTTGTTAGGGTAGGTAGCCTGGTGTGCTTTTTAAAGTAAAAGAATAAATACTAATATTGTTAAAAACAATAATATTTATTTAAACAAAAAACAAAACGGTGTGTTGTGTACGTGCGGGTGGAGTGCGCGGTGTGAATGTCGGACCGACTGTGTATGAGCGTGATGTGCACGGTGCGAGTGTCCGAATGACTGTCTTCCTCGGGTTCGAAGTGCATTCGCAGGTAACCTCGGGAAAAGAGTAGAAGGGATGATGGAAAATTTGGATGTTTAGGTACCAGGTGAAATAAATGAGTTGCCGGTTTGAACTTGTCGATGAATGCGTTAGTGTGCCGTGCAAGTAATAAAAAATACCGTTGTCGGTCGTCTCGGGGAAACCCGGGGACGTGCGCCAGGGAGGAATGAAAATGCAACTCCCACTGAAGAAAGAATAGCGAGGGACAAACGGGTCTAATTACCTGCGACTGAGCTGCACCCGAAGGATATGTATGAGTGTATTGTTTTGGGTGTTTGTGTGTATTTACAAAATCTTTTACAATATATACATATAATGAATATAGTTAATGATTTGAATAAACATAATTTATTTAGCTCGAGCGTACGTAGCGAGACGCTACAGTACCCCCTTGCTAGTGATGAAATCACGATAATGATTAGCTAAATCCAGCTTGGTAGCGTTCCGGGAATCGAACGTGTCGTCTTGATTTGCGAGCATCCTCCTGCGGCTCGCTGAGTTGCTGCTGCGACAATTTAACTGGATTGCTGGCTGGAATTCTTTGTTGTGCGTGGCTTTGTATCGTTGACTGATCTTCTGTCAGTGTGAATGCTGGTATTAATCGATCAATGGATACAGTAATGTGCTTTCCGTTGATCAATAATACAAAGTTTTTATCGGACCTTTTTACAATTTTGTATGGTCCATGGTACGGCATGTCCAGTGTGTTTTTTACTGCATCGTGCCGTACTAATGCGTGACTGTTTGTTGCGAGATCCTTGAAAATAAAAGTTTTAGGTGTGCCATGTCGGCTGGCTTTTACTGGACGCAATGTCTGCATCCTGTTGCGTAGATCTCTGATGTACTCGGGCATGTAGTCCGTTGGTATTGGCTGAGCTGATAAAAATTCTCCAGGTAGACGGAGTGTCTCGCCGTATACGAGTTCTGCCGAGGTTGCTGATAGGTCCTCCTTCCATGCTGTCCTTATGCCAAGCAGAACGGTGTGTAGAACTCGCGTCCATTGCTTGTTCTCGTGGCATCTAATGGCCGCCTTGAGCTGGCGGTGTAAACGCTCCACCATACCGTTGGCCTTGGGACTGTACGCTGTTGTGCGGAGGCGAGTCGCGCCTATCAATCGATTGAGCGATTGAAAAAGGTTAGACTCGAATTGTCGTCCTTGGTCTGTTGTGACCCTTAATGGTGTTCCGAAACGGCAGATCCAGCCCTCGTAAAATGCTCGAGCAACTGTCTCTGCCTCTTGATCCGGTAACGGGAAAGCTTCAGGCCAGCGTATGAAACGGTCAACGCACGTTAGGCAGTACCGTTGACCTTCCGATAATGGCAGCACGATGATGTCTATATGCACGTGCTGAAAACGGGCCGATGGTGGTGTGAATTCGCCTGTAGGTGATGTAACGTGCCGTGAGATTTTTGACCGTTGACACGCGATGCAAGCTCGCGCCCATGCGCGACAATCAGCGTTGATGGATGGCCAAACGAAGCGTTGTGTCACCTGTTTGATAGAGGCTTTGATCCTCGGATGTGATAATTGATGTATTGAGTCGAATGCAGCCTTACGGAATGATGCTGTGACGTAAGGTCTCGCTGTGGCTGTGGATGTATCACAAAAAACAGCTGTGTCCGTTCCGGGAATCTGGATCCGCTTGAGTTTAAGCGTTGATTCTGGGCACAGGTATGTTTTAAGCTCCTCATCCTCTTGTTGGGATGCTGCCAATGCGCTGTAGTCGATTAATGATGTGATACCTTCGACACGTGAAAGAGCGTCTGCGACTACGTTATCTTGACCGGCCACGTGTCTAATATCTGTGGTGTACTGACCGATGAAATCGAGATGTCGAGCTTGTCTTGGTGAAGCCTTGTCCAATTTTCGGTTAAAAGCAAAAATTAGTGGCTTATGGTCCGTAAAAATGGTGAACTCGCGAGCTTCCACCATGTGTTTGAAGTACTTGATCGCGAGGTAGATCGCGAGTAACTCGCGGTCGAACGCACTAAAAAAAAAAAAAAAAAAAAAAAAACCGAGCTAGATTGATGTCTAACACATCGATCATTGCCGCCGTACCTCGCCTCTGGCATAACGGCGGTCGTCCTTGTCACGTCTCTTTTGCTATCTACTTGTCTTCCTTGTCTTAGACTGTGACGGTTTTTGGACTACGGAACTTTCCAGAGTTCGCATTTGTCTTTTCCTTTTCTTGCGATTCACCTCTTTCTATGTTCTCTCTTGTGCTTCGGGTTTATTTTTTATTTTTTATTCCTTTTACTTTATTTATTCTTCCTACTTTTGGGGAACTAGGGACTAGGACTTTCTATTTTTGCTACTTCTTTCTTCTCTCTTCCTTCTCTTCCTACTCTATTCTTCTTTCTTCCTAATATCTTCTCTCTTCCTCTTCTTTCTTCTTCTTCCCTTCTTTGGTTTCTCATTGTTGTTTATCTACTTTTATAAAAGAAGGAGTTCCTACCTAGCGTCTGGTTACGAACTCTTCCCATTTATGGGTCTTTGTCGAGTCAATTTGTCTTATATACTGTCTCTTGGCCGACTTATAAACCCTTTTCTTATATTCCCTTTGTTCTGGGTTTCTTTCCTTTTGAAATTGCCGTCTCAGTTTGTTTGTATATTTTTTGGCCTGAGTCAGTTCTTCGTTCCACCATGGGACTTTCCTATTTGATTTATTTTTAGTTGGTATGGCTTTGTCACATGCCATCCTTATGCCTTTGGTTATGTTTCTCAAGCCGGCGATCGTTGAGCCTGTATCGTGATAGTTCGGAATTGGTTTCCAGTTTTCTCTTAGAGTGTGTACAAATAAACCCCAGTTAGCCTTGCTGATCATGTAACGCCTCATATTTTCGCTGTTTCTGTATCTCCCACTTACAGCCATTTCTCCTATCTCGAACGTTATAGTCCTGTGATCGCTGGAAGTTCAGTTCTTTTGAACTTTCCAGTTATGTATTCTTTCGATCATATTAGGTGAGGCTATTGTTACATCTACGTGTCCTTCTCCGACTTCACTTGCGACCGTTGCTATGCTGTTAGGGTCATTTATCACACACAAATTATTCTGGATAATGAACTCTTCTAGCTTTTCTCCTTTTGCGTCTGTGTCTACTGGACCCCATAAGGCTGATCGGGCATTAGAATCGATACCAATAATAAAGTTCTTTCCTTCCAGTGCATTAATAATTGTTTGCAGTGTGTTAAGATGCACTTCAATATCATCCTTTAGTTGGAAGTATCCACTTATAAGATATACCTTATATGGTATCGAGACTTCTGCAACCGCAATGTGTGTCATGCAGAGATTTGATATTTGTAAAACTACTGCGTTCGGGTCTGTTATTGCTATAGCAGCCCATGGGTTTTCCTTTCCAGAGACAATTCTTATTCCCATTCCGTAATCCATCACTTTATTCGACCTTGTATACGGCTCTTGTAACATTAAAGCTTGTATCCCATTTTCATACGCTTTTTGCCTGATTTCGGGTACTACCCTTCTCGATCGCCTGACATTAAGTTGAGCTACAAATAACCTGTTCTTATTCTCCGTAATCCGTGTTATTGACAAGCCTTTCTAATGCCTTGATATAGCATGGGCATTTTGTGTCTAGAACGTTGTGTTCTGACTTTTTCTTGGCCTTTACACAATTAATACACTTTTTCTGGCTATTCTTATTATATAAGGAGTGACCTTTTTCGGCGCAATGAGAACAGTACACCTCATTATGGCATACCTTACTGATGTGTCCGTAACCCTGGCACTTATAGCACCTGGAGACTAGCACGAAATCCTGCACTTTACAAGATTGGTAGTCCACGAATATTCTCCTCTTTTCTAATAGCCTACTTCTCATTTCTGGTGTAACCTCTACTACCCAGTTCGTCCTAGTTCCCTCTTTCTTCCCGGTTTTAAATTTCGGGATTATCTGCCTTTTGGCCTCGTCTTGTGTGCATGGGTTCTGTTCAGCTATAATTTCGACTATTTCTTTCTCATTTATGTTCTTAGGTAAGTCATAAATGATGAACCTCGGTCTCTGTTTTGTTGGTTTCGTCATTTCGAAGTTTGCCCTTAGTTCTTTCTTATTAAGAATCTTTTGCAGAGATTCTTCATTCTCCGTTTCTATCAGCAAGCCCTTATTAATTGTGCGTAGGCTTCTTATCTGCACTTTCTCTACTCTCGGCCTGAAGTCCGCCTGAAATTTTTGTTTCATCTCTTCTTCTGTCTTAAAAGATTCAGCGATTTTCGGTCTTATCACTAGTTTGTGATTTTTCGGGTTCTTTATATTTACTTGTTTTGCCGTTTCTTTCGGCGCTGCAAGTCTTTTCGCGTCCCCTGCGTACGACTCTTGTTTGCTTTTCTCTCTTTCATTCATCGCTTTTATCTGCCCTTCCAGATACGCACTTTTGGCGATTAAAGTTGACATAATCGCATGAATGTTGTGGAGAGCCGTATGCGCTCTCTCGCTGTCTTTTTTGACGATGTACTTCTTTATCGTCTCTATTTGTTGCATTACATACATTGGTGTTTCCAATATATGCCTTTCTTTCTTACATTCAGGACGGACCTCAGTTTCTGTTTCTATGTCTGATTTCGAAGAGGAGCTCAAACTGTTCTTGGCCTTTCTACTAGTCCCTGGCCTATATCTCTTTTGGTCCTTCGACTCCCCCTCCGAGGAAGACGACAGGCCACGCTTACCCGTTTTCTTATGAGTATTTTTTCCTTTATTGTTGTTGCTGCTACTGTAGTTTCTGTGGGGTTGGGAACCCCTATATTTTCTTGTCTGTGCACCATTGAGTGTTTATTTATTTTGCTCGGTCGAACGCACTGTAGCGAACTTGAGTCGGGCTTAATTTTTTTGAAAAGAACCCAAGAGGTTCCCAGGCGTCGTTTGTCTTCTGCTGTAATACGGCATCGACGGCTGTATCCGAAGCGTCGCATACGAGAGCTAGATATGCACCAGACTGTGGATACGCAAGTAAAGTCGCGTGTGACAAGTCTTCTCGTACCTGTTCGAATGCTTGCGTGGCTTCCGGAGTCCAGGTGAGTAGTGCTTTACCCTTGAGTTTCCCGTGAAGCAAATCGTTGAGTGGGGCCTGACGTTCTGCCGTTTTAGGTAAGCAATTTCGGTAAAAATTGAGCATACCCAAGAACTGCCGTAGTTGCTTTGCGGTTGTGGGTTGTTTATACTCCCTAATTGCTTTAATTTTGTGAGGGAGTGGTTGCACGCCCTTTGCCGTAATTAGGTAGCCGAGAAACGGTACTTCAGGTTGACCGAAGAGGCATTTTCCCGGGTTTAATACAATGCCAAATTCTTGTAGACGTTCGAACAACTGTTGGAGATGATTGAAGTGCTCATCTTCGTTCGTTGATGCCACTAGGATATCATCGATTTATCCATAGCAGAAATCGAGTCCTCTTAGCATTTCATCGCAGAAGCGTTGGAAAGTTTGAGCTGCGTTTCTGAGACCGAAGCTCATGAACGGGAACTCGAACAAACCAAAAGGTGTAGTGATGGCGGTCTTGTGTATGTTATCCTCGGCGACCGGAATTTGATTGTATGCGCGCACGAGGTCAATTTTTGAAAAAATTTATTTCCCGTGAAGAGTTTGCGCGAGCCAAAGCGTGCGTATTAACGGGTCTGAGATTGCTGATCCACCGAGATTTTTCAAATGACGTAAAAATTGAGATGGCTTGCGGTCGCCTATCTCTTCTCTCTCGAGGACGCGTTTCGTTTTTTCGTCTTGCGTAGCGCTCAACCGACGAACGAGCTCTTCGCAGAGTTTTGTGTACGGGTTTTCTGACGGAGGATTATTTATAATATCTTTTACCTCTTCTGCGTACCGCGTATCCAATACACCAAGAATGTATCCGAATTTCGTGCTCTCGGATTTTATGCCTGCTGCCTTGAAACTATGGTCTGCCATATTAAACCAGGTCGCGGGATCCGATGCCATGAACGGTGCTAAGCGGAAAGCGACTTTATCCATTTCTGGTCGCGTTAGTCCAACTTTACACACACTTTACAATACACTTTATAATACTGTTCGTTGAGCACTACCGTTAACAACCGATTTAATTGATGTTAAAGCGCGAAAGTTCAGATAATCACGTCGGGGTCACCACTTTGGTTGTTAGGGTAGGTAGCCTGGTGTGCTTTTTAAAGTAAAAGAATAAATACTAATATTGTTAAAAACAATAATATTTATTTAAACAAAAACAAAACGGTGTGTTGTGTACGTGCGGGTGGAGTGCGCGGTGTGAATGTCGGACCGACTGTGTATGAGCGTGATGTGCACGGTGCGAGTGTCCGAATGACTGTCTTTCTCGGGTTCGAAGTGCATTCGCAGGTAACCTCGGGAAAAGAGTAGAAGGGATGATGGAAAATTTGGATGTTTAGGTACCAGGTGCAATAAATGAGTTGCCGGTTTGAACTTGTCGATGAATGCGTTAGTGTGCCGTGCAAGTAATAAAAAATACCGTTGTCGGTCGTCTCGGGGAAACCCGGGGACGTGCGCCAGGGAGGAATGAAAATGCAACTCCCACTGAAGAAAGAATAGCGAGGGACAAACGGGTCTAATTACCTGCGACTGAGCTGCACCCGAAGGATATGTATGAGTGTATTGTTTTGGGTGTTTGTGTGTATTTACAAAATCTTTTACAATATATACATATAATGAATATAATTAATGATTTGAATAAACATAATTTATTTAGCTCGAGCGTACGTAGCGAGACGCTACAAAGTCAAGGTGGAATCGTTAAAATGTATAGTTACTACATCAGGAGAGTGGGTTAAACACATCTTCGAGAAATAAGTAAATGTTAGCCTGAAAAAAACCTGGTCAACATTTAGGGGGGAGCACTGTGGGCAACAGGCACACAGAGTGTTTACAGCGAGCGAGACGAGCGAGAGTCGAGAGCGAGTCGAGTCAGTCGCGTCGTAGCTTCCGACACATGAGTCCGCGAGAGCGGGCGAAAGTCTGTACCAATAAAGACTAATAACGATTATTCTCTGTCTAGCAATTATTACTCCTGTACCTCATGATCCTGGTGTGGCACTGAGTGACGCTGAGTGTGGCAGCGATACGATGAAGGAAACAGACCCTGATCCCCACATGTATATAAATGGAGTAATATTTTTTGTCGTCTAATCAGCATTTTTGTAAGTCGCCGCATTTAGCTCGGGCTGCAATTGCGCATGCGCATTATGTTTGAATCTTGGGAGTCATGCAGTTTTTACTGTTTTTATCGATTTAACCAAAAACTAATAATTATTTGCAATAAATTGATATTGTACAAATTAGAGAAACAATTGTTCAATTTTTCCATGAATTTTAATGCTTAAGAAACCTTATAGAAGCTAAGTTATACGTGTTTAAACACTTTGTATTTCATCAGATTTTCAATATTTTTTTGCGAAATATATAATACAAATTTAATAAACATTATTAATAAACTGTGCAATTAGAGCCCTATCGATACATATTTTTTTTATACAATATCATATATTTTACGGCTGGGAGGGGGTTGGTCACTTGTCCAGTGATAGTATATGACATGGTGTGGTAATTGGTTATTTACTGGTTATTCCATCAGTTTCATTGCGCCGCGTAGCTAAGCGTTAAAGCGTTAATTGGCTATGTATACTGTATATAATAAGAGAATTGTAAAATAGTACGAGCAGATTAAAATGCATCCAAAAGACGCAGGGTAACGTTCAGATAGTGATATTAAAAATTTCAAATTGTGTGTTTATTGGATATGTACAACGAGATTTTAGTTTATATTCTTTTACGTCTTTTGTCGGTTTTTAAGTAGGTAAGGAAGGATGCGAAGTACATGTATACTTTTCCTTAAAGGATCATAGTGTAATCTGATGGTTTTGTTGACGATCGTTTGTTTTATAATTAACTGAATGTTAAACAAGTACGTAAATATATAGTAAAATATGGTTTTTCGTTTTTAGTGTTGTTTTATGGCAGGCATTATTGATATGATTTACGTATTTAAATTTACAGCTAAATATAATTAACTATATTATTTTAATTTCATTGTTATAATTATTTAGATAAATTAAATAATACCATTTTTCAATACTTAAAAATTTAACCTTTATTTAAACCTCTCTTAAGACATGCCATTCATGTATAAATCTAAAGTATAAATTTAAAATTGAGTTTCCAACCAAATAAAAAGTTTTGGTTTTTAAAGTGACCAATCCATTCTCTAAAGGTTAATTTATTAATGTGTTAATATGAATTTCAATAGAAATTAGTAGATACTATCATCACAATTATACCTTTTATATGCAAATGAAATACATATAAGTATATTGTTAAATTGTTAATAGACTTGTGATAGTTTAGTTTATACTGTCAAAAATTATAAATAATTTTATTATTTACAATCATATAGTTGACAAAGAGCCTAACATTGAATTCTGCAACAATCTTGTTTATGTTCTTCTTAACAGTTTCATTATTACCTGTAGTATTAAAATTAAGAATGTAATATATTAAAAAAAGCAATCACATTTTTCTTTGTAGTTAATGCTAAAAATATAAGTATGATATTTTATGAAAAACTTATAAATTATATTACATTAATATTCAATACATTATTTTAATATCAACATAATTTTTTACAATATTTCAATTAATTGCACCTTTTGAACCATTAAAATATTTGAATGAAACATTAAAATTACATCTAGCTTATTTTTTATTAAACTTATGTGAAGTTTAACCCAAGCTAGGTTTTTTGACAAAGATTTATATAATATATGTACATTAAGAGGACGCCGAACAGGCATGCTTACTGACTTTTACAGATTCAAACTTTACAACGCGAATTTTTAATTTTTAAAAATTTTATGAGTTGTCCCCGCTAGCTTTTATCAAAACCTAGTGGGGACAACTCATAAAATTACAAAACAATAAAAACTCCCGTTGTAAAGTTTGAATCCATAAATGTCGGTAAGCATGCCTGTTCGGCGTCCTCTTAAGGGGATGCCGTATTACCGACATATTTGATTTTTCAAATTAAATCTTCAGTTTATCTTTTATTCCAATTGTGAGTGCATAGATACATTTTACATGATTTGCAGATTGTGTGTCAACTCGTAGAATCTTAAAATTCGACTTATTAATTTAATTAAATGAAAAATAGTTTGCAAAAACTGCAATGTTGGTAAACAGTTACAATTTTTAGTACATTCCAATTTTTCATTTAATTAAGGAAATGTATCAAATTATAAGATTCTGCAAGTTGACGCACAATCTGTTAATCATGCAGAATGTACCTATGATCACAATATCGGAATAAATGAAAAAAATCAACATTTGATTTGAAAAATCAATTCGGCAATTTATACTGTGTGGCATCCCCTTAATTAGATGGAACAAATGTCTTTTTCTTGTAAGTTAAAAAAATGTAATTATACAATTATTTAAAAAAAATTTGCAAACGTTTTATAATTGAAATAAGTGATATATTATTGATTTGTTGTAAAATTTATGAATAATTGACATTATTAATAATAATAATTGTCAAAATTCAAATTTGTGTCTATTTGCATGTCATAAGTAGAGCCAAATCTATTAAGTAGCTGAGTTTTTTTTAGCCGAGAAGTACTAGTTAGTAAAAACTTAATTGTTAGACTAAAATTTAAGTAAAATCATGAGAAGACTGCCTTAGAAGAATCTATTATCATACACAATTTCACAATGATCTGTGTTTGCACTTTAAATATCAATTGATCATTGTGAAATTTTTTGTAATAATGGATTATGCAAAAGCAGAGTTTTCATGATTTTAGTTAAATTTTATTTTAGCCTATAATAATTAATTTTGAACTAAATATTACTTCTCTATCCAAACTCTGACTTTGATGGTAACAACTAGCTTTGACCTATCCTTATAATTAGTCCAGTACCTAAAAAATTGATAACTCTAAATAATTCTTACACCTTTTGCTTCTTTGTAGAGTAAGCATTGGTGGTATTTTTGTATCTTTGGTTTTATCAAACCAATTGGACCTTATAGTCTGAATCACACAACATGTTTTTAAAGTTTTTATAAAATTCACTTATATAAATTTAAGCTTTTACTTTAAATGCTTTAAAATGAAATTTATTTTATAATATTATTAAATGAATTATGTAAATGACATTATAGTAAATAAATTAGTTTTATTTTAGATTTAAGTTATCACATTAGATATCAGTTTCCACCAACAGATTACTATGTTTATCTCTGTAAAATTTACATTGTATACATATTATCTATGTTTTATTGTGTAAATTTTATGCTGATTAATAATAAATAATAAATAAATTTTTGGTTTTTAAAAATCAGTTTTTTTAATTTTTTTTAATGCTACCGTTAAAATAGCAATGTTTGTGAAATGGCAATTTATATAGTGTAAAACTTATTTATCTTCTGGTTTGAGATTTTGTTTAGTTATCTGGATATGTTTTTACACAAAAAGTTATCGCAAAAATTTTCTTAAAAAATTCATAGCTTAAAAAATTATCAATTTTTTTTAATAGAATAAATTGTGAATTTTGGAAACACTAAGTACTTTCTGCTGTAAAAAGCTCAAATTTCAGTTTTGCTCTGTTGTTGAATAGAAAAATAACGTGAAAAAATAGATTTTCAATATATGCATTTTTTATATTTATCTTTATTTTATTGGATAAGTTAATTGGCTGATTAAATAGGTCAATTACTTTCAAAGATGTATGAATTTGAAATATTTTTCATAGTTCTTTTAACTGTTCATATTTCAGATTCGGAACGTTGGATTTTAACCTTTAACATCTCATTTTGTTTTTCTTTCTGAGCAGTTTTTAGAAAAATATTGAGATTTGAGTTTGTATAAATTTATTTCACTAATAAATGAATTTTTGATATACATGGAGATATTACTTTCTACACATTTGGCGAGTAAGTGAATGTTTTTCTTATTATATTTAATTTTTTTAATGTTGTAAACATTGTTATTTGTAGAGTATGGATTTTGTTATCTTTTGGCACAAGCATTGTTTAATCATCATCAATTGTTTATGAGTAATTCCAAAAGTAAACAATTTTTTGAAAAATTCATAGTAAAGAAATTATTGATATTTTTGGTTGAAGAAAATTGTGTGATTTTTTGTCTTATATAATTATTGCTTATGAATCACTGAGACATAAGGGGAGGCTAAAACAAAAATCATAGATTTTGCTTTATTTATAAATATTGTAAAATTGATTATGGTAAAAAGCGAATAGTAGAGCTCTGTAGACCTTGATTTCCTTGACTCGATAGACCTTGATTCGATAGTTATGGAAAAATTGTCAAAAGAAAAATAGTTCTTAGAATTACTCTAAGAATACACCTACATTTTTTCAAAATGATTTTAAAAAATTTTATATATTTGCAAAGGTAAATTAATGCAAAATTCATAAGTTGCTCAAAAAAAAATCCAAAAATATTCCCTTATATTCAACGGTTAATTCTAAGATCATTTTATTCGTGTCAATTTCTCTGTAAATGTAATATTTTTTTAATAGAAACTTTCTTAAGGGGAGTTCGTACTGATAGCTTCACAAATGCGCTAACCGAAAATTTGCGAGCAGAAGTGGCGCTGCCGTAAGATAGGCTGAATTCATATTCGACAATAATTATGGACATTTAAAGAATAGTATATTATGCTTCAAGCACGCGAAAGCATATACTATTTTTTAGTTTAAAGGCCTGTGGCGACCACAAAGTTCTGCCACATCGACAGAGCAGCGGCGCTTACGTAGCAAGAGAGAAGTCCATCTACAAACGCCGCACACATTGAATGCTTGTAGCGCCGCACGATTAAGTGCTGAATTAGTCCTCGCTGTACGAGAAGCTAGATACATGTGCCTGCACGGTCGGGTGAAATAATAAACGATTACTTATTACAAATCTGTTTCTAGACTTTCTCAATCTCCATCCTATTCTCGGCGAAGCTCCTGGCGGTGGCTCATATAGAAATGCACAACCGCCACAGGCCGTTAAATTTATTTTCAATTTAACTTTTTAACCTCTAGGATATTGAGAACTTTATTGATTACTTATATTGGGATATTGGGATTACTGTATATAGGAAACGAATGTTATGATAGGTAAGAAGGATGGCAAAGCGTGGGCAGAGAGGGGTACGGGGTGAAGTGCTGACGGCGGAGGAGGATGGGGGGGGGGGCGGAGGGCGAAGCCCCCCGCCTGTAAAATAAAAAAAACTGATAGTTTTTTTAAAAAAAGGAAATATTTATTATAATTTAACGTATTTATTATTTTTAAATGAATAAGAATTTGTTTGTTATATATATGTATATGTATATGTGTATACATATATATAACATATTGTACCTCTCATTATATATAACTCTCTCTCTCCCTTTTTCTCTCTGTCTCTTCCTTTCTCTACCCTTTTCTCTCTCTTATTACATATACCTTTACATTGTCGGTCTTTTTGTAAACTTATTTCATTTCGCGGTCTGAGGACAAAAAAATAGAGTTTTTACCATATAAAATCAGAGTTAAGCGCAAAAGCTATTGTTTAATGATTAATTACATATTGCTTAGCTGATCGAAAAATCAGTATTTGCGGCGAATAGTGAAGTACGAAGTGACTTTGGTATGTGTTTTGAGCATTAATTCCCAGCACGGACTCCCCCCAAATTCAAATGTACTCCAACTTTCTTTTTCGTATTCTCGAGATAACTAAATTCATGCTTGGTGACTTCGTTTTATTCACACTAGGATTTTTTCCCTCTGTGATACGGAGTCGGGAGGAGTGTTGCCGGGTTGCTAAGTCGTTAGTATAATAAAATGAATAATATTGTTATTAATATCGCCAGGTGCCCAATACAATATAAATCGGCGATATAACCATTTAGACGCCGCTACGACGGAACCTTTGTCGGTTCGTAATTTTTATTAATTATTCCGCTGACGAAAAGTAGCGTCGCAATCAGTTTAAGTTAAAGTATAATAATACTTTAGTATAATAATGAAGAATACTTCATAGTAGCCGTTCTACATAAAAAGTTTAAATGGACGAAATGTTCAAAAATGCTTAATTTATTGAAAAAAGACAAATAAACACGCTTTTTTACAATATAGTATAAAAAAATTTTAATTCAAGAACACAATTTTGAAAGAATGAAATGCTCATCTTAAAATTACAATATTTTCTCCTATTGAACACTTTCTGATCCCAGAGAAATTCCTAAAGATAAATATGTAAAAATGATTAAAATAATAAAAAATAGTCAAAATTACGTGATTTTCTGCAATAAATAAAAAATTTTAAAATTGTACATAAGAGCTCTTGTCAGTGCATGAGAGGCACGAGCATCTGAACTATAGGGAACGTTATAGGGACGCGAAGATGTAAAGAGGATCGCGGTGGTTCCATCGGGAGGACAGGAAACTGTAATTATTAGACTAATTACAGTGACCGATGATATCTTCCGATGGACACAAGCACCACTATTTCAAGTACATGCTTTGTTTATACAGACACACCGTTCACCTCCGTCGCTGATTAGCCCTGGCAGCATAAATAGAGCGACGTTAAATAACAAAAAAAATATATATATACATACACGTTGTTTTACAGTAAAATAAAATCTACTTTTGTAAGTTTCAAAAGATCTAGAAATATGTGAAATCTCCTAACTGGTTAAAAAAAGTGTAATTCAATAATGACAATCCCCTTGCTTGAAATCCATACACTGAGAGAGAAAAGGTTAATTTTACTATAAAATTACCAGAAAATATAATGCAATAATTATATTGTAATAATTTATGGTAAAATTATTTATGAAAATCGCAAGTACTATTTACGAAACAAAATTGTAATTTAACTATATATTTAAAAATATTTATTTATTAAAATTTACTATATTATATTTCTATTAAATAATACTAAAAGTTATGTTAGAAATTAATAGAAAAATAATACTACATCATAATAAAAATACATCATAATTTTTACTTTTACTATAATTTATAATAAGTGAGACTTTAAGAAGATTCGGTTGTATGAAATAAAAAGATAGTTAAAATTTTATTTTTCATACTTTATTTTGTTATATAACAAGCTATATATAGTTTACAAAATGTACAAAGCTTCATATTTACACCTATTTATGTAATATTCTTTACACAAATCTAAATCCTTTAAACAATACAATTTTATTTCTTATGTTTCGATGATTTTCTTTAGTCTTGAAGAAATCAAAGAACACCTTATTCTCCATATATATACTGTAACAATGAGACTCATTTGCTACAAATTAAAAAAAGGAACGGGCGTCGGGTCTTGAACCCGAGCCCCTTCGGATCCGAAGGCGTTCACGCTACCACTGCGCTACGCCCGCAATTGGTCGTAGCGCTTCTTATCGCTCTTATATGTTACCGAACACGCGCCACCTAGCGTGTCGGTATAGCTGAAATCTATGACAAGTGGATTAAATCCACCTTGTCACATTCCCCCCCACCTAAACGTCGAGTGTCTTCCAGACCTCATCGTCTGTAAAGACATCGAGACGCATTGTAAGGCTGAGGAGGAGGCACAGGACTTGCTGCTTGCTTGCACTGCTATGCTTTGCTTTTTGCTTTGCTGCGGGAAAGGTTAAAATTGCTTTTTGGGGACTATTTACATGTGGGTTTTTATCGTTGGGCGCCATGTAACAATGAGACTCATTTGCTACAAATTAAAAAAAGGAACGGGCGTCGGGTCTTGAACCCGAGCCCCTTCGGATCCGAAGGCGTTCACGCTACCACTGCGCTACGCCCGCAATTGGTCGTAGCGCTTCTTATCGCTCTTATATGTTACCGAACACGCGCCACCTAGCGTGTCGGTATAGCTGAAATCTATGACAAGTGGATTAAATCCACCTTGTCACAATACTTATCTGTAAATAAAAATTATCATTATTCTGTTAAACGTTTTTTATGTTATCTTTATTTTATAACTACTTTATTTGAATGAACTTACTTTGAAAAAGCAGGACGTAGTGGGATAATTCCCACTTAGTAATAGTAAGCTCTTTACACTTTTTTACATTTTGGTCTACGTCTATTTTTTTCGACGACAAACGCTACACTTGTTTTGAAATACGTATAAAGGAATTAAGTTATTGTATACATAGGTAAGCATCTTATTGGGAATTTTCCCCCAAAAAATCATGTTTTTTAACCCAATCCATTGAAAAAATGTGTTTCCGCTCGTTTTTTAGCAAAAAAAATTTTATTCCACAATTTGTTTTACGACTACACAACATAATTCCAACTTGCTGAGTCCGTTATTATTGATGGCCCGGCTCTGAATAACGATTTTAAGTTGTCAATTCTTTAATAATCCTTGAGCCCAAAAGGTTAGTTAAGGACCACTGTCCGCATATATGTTTTTTTTAAATGGTGGAATAAAAATAATTTTTTATTCGAATCTTATTTGATGTATTTTTTAATCGATTGAGTTAAAATAACATGATTTTTTGGGGGTAAAATTCCAAACAAATATCATAGAGGAAAATATTTGTGGAAATATAGTATCTATATTTATCATTGAATATTACTTACGGCTGCTGAGAAAGCTGAGCGGGAACTTGATAGTTTACAAAAATATAAATTAGAAATAGAAAATAGCAAAGATAAATTAAAAGCTGCCGTCAAAATAAATAAAAATTATATAACTATGGCAAAACATTTGAATAACAGATTATTAAAAGCTAAATTAGCTTTTTTTATTACTATTGCTACGGATGTGGAAATATTTTTAAAAGAATTTCAAGACGATAATGATGCCATTTCTTTTTACAGATTTGCAAATTCTTGTTAAAAATTTATTAGAAAGATTTGTTAAACAGGAAGTTCTTTTAAACGAAACTAATTATTGGAAAATTGATTTAAGTATGGAAGAAAACTTACTAAAATTAGGTAAAATAAATCTTGGTCATAAAACCAGATCTAGTCTTTCTAGCTGTAAAAGTTTAAGTCAAGAAGACCATGCCAAATTTCAAAGAGACTGTCGTGTTATTTTAAAAAGTATTATTAAAAAATTTTTAGAAAAATCTCCTCTTAAGTATCCTTTAGTTAGACACTTAAGTTTCTGGTTCTAAAACATTGAGTACCTTCGTTGATTGTAATAGAATCAGCGGGCTAGATGCTGATAAAGTCGAAAGAAGTTTCAAACAGTTGATTGATAACTCTAAGTTCAAAGAAGACGCAAAAAAATTTAATCGTAAAACTGATCGCCTCGACGTCTTTTGGATGGATTCAATAAAAAAATATGATGGTTCTGAAGATTTAGCCAAAGTTTTACAAACTGTGTTTACATTATATCACAGTAATGCTACACCAGAACGTGGTTTTTCTATAAACAAACAATGTTTATTTGACAATCAAAAAGAAAAGTCACTAGTCGCTATAAGGCACGTGTGGCATGGCGTTCACGATTTTGGTGGAATAGAAAA
Organism: Theocolax elegans; assembly: GCA_026168455.1. NCBI lineage: Eukaryota > Metazoa > Arthropoda > Insecta > Hymenoptera > Cerocephalidae > Theocolax > Theocolax elegans. The sequence continues at coordinate 17,368,371 of CM047429.1, read as the reverse complement.
TATTGAAATCAATAAATCTATGATTCATTCTGTTAGAAATGCAAGGGGTTTGTGGGAAGAAGACCTTAAAAAGCAAAAGAAATCGAGGGGAAATGAATCATTAGAACAAAATGAGAAAAAAAGAAAAATTAAAGCAATCAATGAGTTGGAAAGCAAAAGAAAGAAAGTAGTTTTAGAAAGTGCAAAAGAGCTGCAGAGACTTGAAGATAAAATCTATGTTTTAAAAAAACAATAAAATATTATTTGTATAAATGTTTAGTAATTCTAATAGTATAAAATGTATGTTCAATGAATCAGTATTTTAAATTATTACCAATTTAAGTTAATTCTGAGCCAAATGAACAAAAAAAATGTAATTAAACATAACATGTTATTTCTATTTCAAAAAATTAATAAGTACTTGTATAGTGTATTTCAAATAAAAATTTATTGAATATACATGTTTTATTTAATTTAATAAATAACAATAATTTACACGTTGGTACTCTATTTAATTATACGTTTTATTCACGTAATAACTACTGGAAGTTTTGCTTTATTGCCCCTGGAAATCCGGGAAAAATCGGGGATTTCTGTGAATGAGAAATTGTAAAAACCCTGATACTGCAATAATATATTGTAACAGTAACAACAATTGAATTGTAAATATTTTCAAAAAATTATGGTGTTATATTAATATGACTTGAGAAGAGGTGTAAAAACGGGTAAACAAGTCGTGCAGCTCATAAAAAAAATTTTGTCAAGCTCTCAGAGAGGTAGCAAAACTCCAAAGTCAGGGTGCAATTATTCCAGTTTCGTCGCATATTCTTTATAAACTATATGTTGATCATCAGTATTCGATTCTGCAACTAGGATATGACATTGATACAATCATATCTGACAATTGACTCTTGAAACCTATAGAAATTTTATTTGTTTAAGAGGACCACAAATGAGTCTCTACAGAACATATTCAGAGATTGTTTACAATTAAATAATGTTAGTGAATAAGAATTTAGTTTCCCATAATAAAAATTTTTTTCTAGAAATACAAAAAACTAATTTCCCATAAGTTCCTATAACTGAAAAAAATTAATTAATATAAAAATAAACAAATATAAAAAAAGAAATCTTGAATGAAAATTAAATGACATTAAAACAAAATCTCAATTTACGCAAAATAATCTTTGTAAAATTAAAATTGCTTTAATAAAAAAAAAATCTCTATATATTAAAGATTATCCGTCGCTCAAACTTGGTGGTTATAAATAGTTTTAGTAGCAAATTCTTGACTTATCGTATACTAACACATAGCTTTAAATATTTGTACACAGAAAAAATATTACATTGTACATAAAAAAATAATTAAATTATCCTAAAAAAGTATTAGAATTTGAGGTCTTACACTGAAGTTACTCATTTAAAATAAGCCTGAGCCTGAGGAAGCGTGGCCTATAAACACTGTTGCTTCTTTCACTCATGAATTTTGCAAACGTAGACGCTTCTCATAGTATATCACAGTGCAAATATATATAAGATAGCCAGTGAGAAACATCAGGCAACCCTTTCAATGTGTTAAGCAGCTGGCTCCTTCAGTTTTAGTAGAATAATTATTTAGTTTATTGATTGCGTAGTCAATAGACTGTTGATTCAACTATAAAACAATAAATAGCCATCTTTTATGTTTACATACTTGAAATATACGTCGTACATATTACTAATATTGAAAAACACACTTCTTTTTAAATATCAATAAAGTAAGAGTATTATTCTACAGATTTTGATTAATATCAAGCAAAGTGCAATAAAAATTAAAGCACTTAATTGTTTTATATTTCACAGCAAACAAGATATAACAGTAAATAATTTGAAATTCACAGTTTATAATTATTAAAATGTAATTTTAATTTTTCAAAATATTCTTGATAGATAAAATTTAGCAAAATTTTATTAAACTATTTAGGTATACAAAGTAGGGTACAAGGGTACAAGGTGCGTGGAATCGTCGGGTTCCTGGTAGCCAAGTGGTAAGGCAATTGCCCGGTAAGCAGGAGAGTGTCGGTTCGATACCGACCTGGGGACGTCGATTTTTTTCTTTCTCGATCTTTCCTTAATTAATTTTCTAATACTTCTGGCAAAGAATCAAGTGACTTCTTTAAGATAGTGCAGGGTAATAATGTACGAGACCAATCTATATTGAGATGATAAGCACCATTATAATTTAGAATGGCTTCCTCAACATCGTACCAGTATCCAGCTTTTGGCAGACTGTAAACTACAATAAAAAGTATTCTAAAATTAAGAACAGCAACCTCTATCATTAAAAATTCCGGTTGTTTAACATACAATAATGGCTGAGCAGTCGAACAACAGAAACGAGCCCTTAGTGTGTCTTTAACATACATCGCCACATTTCCTCTTGGCTTGCCAACAATATCTACACGAAACAAAAAGTAACTAGGAATTTCAAAATTTAGACTGGAGGACGACAATCAAGACTCACTAATGCCTAATACATGAAGATCATAACGCACAATATTATTTCTAACCTCAGAAAGATGCGCGGGAATGGACTGTGCAATACATTGACCACATGGAGGCATGGACCTGAAATGCTTACTAAGTTAGGGCAAAGACGCTATCCATAATTAATAAAAGACATTTTAAACATAATTTTCTTACGCAAGATTGGACAATTAATTCTATTATTCACTGCAGTGCGTACGCTTACGAAGCGCTGTATATGGCTGGCGCGACTTGTACACACATGTGACGGGTATACGAATTGCCACGTCACAACTCCTTAGCACCACATTCGAGTGCACTGTGATCGTCCGCACAAAAGTGACAACATGGCTTCTTTTTACAGTCCTTAGACACGTGATTGAATCCGTAGCACTTGTAGCTCTAAAGTACCGAGACATACCTCAATTCCGCAGGAATTTCATTCGATGTTAATTCTAAACCGCAAAGAAAGGCCAGTGCGCTGCGGATTTGCCTCAATAATACACGACCAAGAATTACTTCCTTCGTGGATAGGATAGATCGCCTTCTGCGCAGCCTGAGAATTGAAAGTTGCACGCCAAAAGCGGTGGGGAAGGGGGGGGGGGGGGTTAACGCGCGAAAGCGCGCAGGGGGGCTCCGCCCTCCTAGTTTACTTTTACATATTGTTAGTCTACCAACCATCTGATATTTACCAACATCTTTTATATATATACTTTTAGTGATCATGTATGCTTAGTTTACCGACCTAGTAATGTTCAATAAAATCTTTTTTATATATTTATTTAGTTTTTGCAATTATTCGGTCTTCCAATGATCGGTATTACAAAATATTTTTCATCATCCCTCGGTCGAAAGTGTGTTCTTCTTGCTTCGATATTAGAGCATAAAATATCATTTTTGTGCACTGCTAAATGGTCGCGAGAGCCCCCTATCATCGAGGTGGAAAAGTGAAAGTATAATGCGCAAATCTAAATAAACATCTAAAAATGACAATCGCGATACATGAACCTATAAAGTATTTAGCTACGGTATGGTAGTCTTTCTTTTTTACAATACTTAATTAAAATAAAATGTCAGAAACAAATTCATCCGAGGAAGATTTTTCTACCGATGAGGAAGAGGTTATCCGAGATTTCGAAGCAGAAGCAAAATTAATAATAAACCCGGAAACTCTCCCAAAAAAATCAGCTGATCGATACAATATTGTGTATGAAGAATTTCAAAAGTGGAAGCTAGAGAATAAAGCTACGACGAACGATGAAAATGTTTTAATTATTTATTTTCAAGAATTGAAAAAAAAATTAAAACCCACAACTCTCTGGAGCATGTACTCTATGTTGAAAAAGACCTTGAATGCACGACACTCAATTGATATTAATCAATATTTAAATTTAAAGTCGTTACTTAAAAATAATGCAAAAGGTTACAAGGCTACAAAATCATTTGTACTTGAATGGGACCAAATTGTAAAATTCATGAATGAAGCTCCAGATATCACTTATTTAGCTGTAAAGGTTAGTTTTTATTTGTTTACATTACTCAGTTATATAGCAAAATCACTTGTATTTTTAAACTTACAAATTTTATTACAGGTACTTTTAGTTTTCGGAATCAGTGGTGCTTGTCGATGCGATGAATTGACTAATTTAAAACTGAAAGATGTTAGAGACATCGGAAATGGTTTCATTGTATCTCTTACCGATACTAAAAATGACATGCCTCGCACATTTTTTATTGGTCCCTTATTTTACGACAAAGTAAAACAGTATATATCTTTGCGACCAACAAATGTTACGTACGACAGATTCTTTTCTCAATATTTAAATGGAAAATGTCTGCGTCAAGTAATCGGAAGGAACAAAATAGGAGAGGCACCTAAAGCAATTGCCACATATTTAAAATTAGATAATGTAAATAGATACACAGGGCATTGTTTTAGAAGGACCGGAACTACTTTGCTTGCGAATTCTGGGGCTTCAATGACTATGATAAAGCAGTTTGGAGGATGGAAGTCCGATAATGTTGCCCAAGGATACATTGAAAATTCAATGTCAAACAGAAAAAAAATTTTTGACGCCGTTACTTCTAAATCTGCGTCTACATCTAAAGTTCAACTTGATATAAGTCCTTCAGTATCTGAACAATGTTTATCAAACGACACTTCAAGCAATGCAAACCAAAACACGGAAAACATTTCGACTGATGATAGATTTTTTATTTTGGATGAAGATTTTTGTGATGACTTTGAAATATTTAATAATGATTCGGAACCAGTTGCACAAGCTAGTCTAGATGCTGGGAAAAATACACCGAGTACATCAAAGTCACTTAACTTAATTGAAAAACAATCAACACCAAAGTTCCGCAGTGCAAGGGGATTAAAAATAGATAGTACAAGCCAAAAGACTGGAACTGTTACTGCGAAACAAACCAATTCTAAACATTTTCTATCCAAACCTCCAGTTATACTTCCACTGAAAAACAAAAACTCTCATACTCTTCTACCAGCAGCAAAAAAAATCAAGAATAGCGAGGAAAATTCATCAAATTTTAATGAAAATGATCTTCCAATTACAAACAAAGATTGTCCAATAATATATGAAAATTGCACGTTTAATAATACAACCATCACAAACAATTTTTATTATTGTTAAAATAAAAGATAAAATTTATTTTACAGTTTGAAACATTATAAAACTACTTTGTATCTTCCAGTTAAGATAATCTTTGATTAATAAACAGTTTTGTATACTAATATTTATAAATATAATTAAATTTTTGTTTTAATTCTTTTTAGAAATTCGTAATCATAATTTTATTAAAGAAAAACCATCTGGTCTTACACGTTATTTTGTTTATTAACAATTTCTGTATATAACGTATGTAATGTTTCGTCGGCCTCCCCCGACCATATGACACTCGCTCCGCTCGTGCATATTAATGTCGGCGGCCGTCGAAACATTTCATAATTACACTCGTCTGTTTACGTTTACTTATATTTTCAATTTAGATACAGGTTAGGATGAGTGCACATTTTCGATGGACTGCGAGATGTGACAGCTTCACCATTGCATGAAATAAAAAAACGCATGTAGCCACAAGGAGCAAAACAAATTAGGTTAAGATGACGCACGTATAATACATCTGATCTTTTCTGCATTGCTCAACAGTCAGCAGCGAGAACAGCTGGCTAATTATTTTTATTTGTTTTAAATTTCGCAATACACTTTCGACCAGGGATGATGAAAAAATGTATACTCAACGCGAGCATAAAGTAGAAGTCCCTGCATTGCGAGTATATGAAACCCTCGGCTACGCCTCGGGCTCATATACTCGCAGTGCACGAAACTTCTACTTTATGCTCTTGTTGAGTAATATACTATTTTAACCGTGTGCGAAACATGACCGCCAATTGTTTTGCGAACTTCGAGTCGACGTTTGAATTATAGGTCTTAAGGTTATCTGGACAGAGATATTCCGAATCAACAAAGTATCGATAATATTAACTAAAATTTTAAATTGTTGAAAAGAAATGGGCTCAGAAAGTGATTTGGAAGAAACTTATGACGATTCAGTACCGACAGATGTGGCTGATCAAGCAAATAATATTAGCTTAAATCTGTTGCCTGAAAAATCAAGACGTCAATACATCGGAGCGTATGAAGAATTCAAAACTTGGCTGAAGGAAAAAAAAAACAATTTCTCTGAAAGAAAAAATGTTTCTAGTCTATTTAGATGAATTATCAAAGAAATTAGCTCCTTCGACATTGTGGGCTCGTTATTCGATGCTAAAAGCCACTATAAGTACGTACGACAATGTTGATATCGGTACTTATAAAAGCGTCAAAGCTTTTTTGAAGAGAAAAAGTGCTAATCATAAGCGAAAAAAGTCGTAGGTATTTTGTTCATCTGAAGTACGGAAATTTTGCAATGAGGCCCCAGATGAAATTCATCTTTTAAATAAAGTAAATTTTAGTTACTATTGAATACTATATTATAGCTTACTAACCTCAAAATCAGGTATTAAACTGTGATTTTGATGTTAGCGTGCTAAAAACTGAGTTTCTTTATTAGTTATACGACGTTATTAACCTAATTTCATTTACGCAGGTTGTTTTAATAATCGGCATGTCTGGTGCATGTAGGAGGGAGGAGCTCACAAACTTAACCCTGAAAGATATCAAGGATCTGGATAGGTCTCTTTTACATATTAATATATCGAAAACAAAGACGGGAGTTGAACGATCATTCACTGTTGTTGGAGAATTTTACAATATTGCTCAAAAATATATGAAGATTCGACCAAAAAATTGTAAAACTGATTGTTTCTTTTTAAATTACCGAGCTGGAAAATGCACCAATCAACCTGTCGGTATTAACAAGATTGAGGCTGTGCCAAAAGTTATTGCCTCATTTTTAAACTTACCGGATGCGGAGCTTTATACTGGCCACAGCTTTCGTCGCACATCGGCAACATTGTCAGTCGAAGCCGAGGGAGATATTACCGCTGTAAAGAAACTTGGGGGTTGGAAATCAACAACAGTTGCTGAGGGTTATATTGAAGCATCTGTAGCCCACAAAAAAAAGTTGGTGAACAGATAACAAATTCTATTTCATTTGCAATATCATCTTTTTCGAAATCATGTACGTATTCTACATTGTTATCTACTGCAAATCTTTGGATACTCTTTCATCACCCGTATACAGCAAGAAACCTCGTAAGGAAACTACCAAGTCAAAGCCAATGAAAGAAAATACAAATACTGTGGAAATCTTAAGTGATGCAGAAGAATGGTCATAACAAGTAAATATTGTATCAACACCCGATGAGAACGAAATAGAACTTTTTTCTACTCCTTTTCTACCGAATGCAGAAAATTGGTCACAAGAGCTTGTTATCACTTCGATCCCTGACGAAAGGGAATTAGACCAGCTATTTTCTATTCCTTCCATGACCTATGAGAAAGAAAATTCTATTTCTGACGAGATGAATTCAAAAAAATGTCCAGATGCGCAGCCGATAACTTCAGTCAGTCAACGATTGAGCAGAAACACTATTTTAAATACTGAACGTTTTTTAAAGAAGTTACAATTTAATAATTGTACAGTTAATTTCACTATAAATGATAAATCTTAGAATTGTTAAATATAAATAAATATACATACTATTTACAGTTGTAAAAATATTTGTTTTAATAATTATAGTTCTTTACACAGATATATCGTATGTAGTTGCACATACAGTATCTTATATACATATTCTTTTTATTATACATAGTTCTACATTTACTTCTTTTTCGTTTACTCGTCTGATTGTCGGGTGACAAATCGACTCGTCTCGCTCCGCTCGGTTAATAATCTAGAAACTTATTAACGTGTTTCGCTCACGGAGTGTTAAAAAATAGTATACGATACACGTACACGAAACAGGTGATCCACACACTCGTCTTATTTGTCAAACTCGGCTCGTCCGTGAATCACCTGTTTCGCGCACTTGTATCGTAATCTACTATTCTGATATATATTTCGGTATTTACATATCTTTGTCTACAAACTATCAGATATACTAAATAATTTTTTATATATTTAACAGTAATTGTCAATTTCAATTGACAATTTGGAAGGAACCAGGAGAAGTATTGGGAGTTTGGGGAGCTTTAGTTAGGTTAGGTAGGCTTAGAGATGTGAGGGTAAGTAGGCTAGTTTATATTGGGACTCGCTCGCTTATTATTTTGACAGGTATAACATACCTTGTCACAACTCCGCCCCACCAAACTGAAGTTACGCGGAAGTCGTAACTGAATTTTAAAACTAACTAACTAAAAGACAATAAATTAAATAAATACTTATTTTACTAAAAATTAAAAAAAAATGACTTGCTGTTATTGCTGCTAGTATGGTGGGGAGAGTAATGCTGCTTTTCATTTATCTTATTTCTAACAAGTAGCCGGTGCTACTGTTGCGGTGTGCTCGTGTTTAGTCTCCATGACTATTCTGCTTGGCTACTATCTGTGTTAGTGTACACGGTGTACGTGATTCAATTTTGCTCTTATATTGCTTATGTACGATTGGCTGGGCCCTTACATTATATTTATTATATCTTACCGCTTTGAGAGCTAGCTCATTTCGTGTTCGCGACACTCTCATACTGCATACTTACATGTTCTCTCTCATTCCTATTAAACATTTTATTTAATAACAAAAATTAAATTTTTAAATGCAATTAAAATATCGATTATATATATATTATGCTGCTATTAAATTATAAGATTGGTGCATGCCTTGCTGCTTCTTTGCCACATTGCTGCTACTGCGTCATTATTTTGTTTGTTTATTAAATCATTTTAAAATATTTTTCTCTTAAGAAAAGGTAATTAATAAGAAATTTGTGCATATTATTTCTTGGCTGCTGGGGTATTTGTTAGTACTGTTAGTACATTACGCTGCTGTTAGTAAGAAGTAAATAGGAAGAGAGAATGTAGGGTTAAATGATTACCAAAGTTAGTTTGGTTTTGCTGACTATTTATTATAAAAAATAAAAAGAAATATAATTTCTTTTTCGGCTGCTCTTGCTGCTGCTGCTGCGTAAGGGTGGGATGAAAGGGGAGGAAGGGAGATTTGTAGTCTTTCGCGCTTTCGTTGCATCTCCCAGAAGTGTTCGCTGCACCGTGGACAGTCTTTTGTGTGGAATCCTCTCATCCTACAGTTCCGGCAAAATAAGTTGGCGGGGCTTACGCAGGCCCGCCAACTATGCCCTCTTCCGCCACAGTTCCAGTACCCAGGTGAACATGTGGATGGTGGCGGTCGAGGCATACGCACGAAGCTGGGGGAGGATGGGTCCACTTGCTGCTCCCTGGGGGATGCTCGGGAAGGCGGGAGATTTTGGGTAGGGTTTGGGAGGGATGGGATCGGCTGCGGTTGGGGTCTTGGTATTTTTAGGGACATTAGGGGTGTGGGTTTGGTTGCGGGGGCTGCTGCGGTTTGTTCGGGGAGGGATGGCGGAGGGAAGGGTTCAGATGCTGCGGGAAGGTTGGAGGAGAGGAGGTGTTGGGTATTGGGGAGTAGGGGCGTTGGAGGGGGAACAGTCACCGGGACATGGATGTAAGTATACAACCCGGTGACTGGGTTGTATACGGAATGGGTAAGGACTGATTGTGGAGGGAATTCTGGGGAAAAAGAGGGCGGACGGATGATGGGTGGGGATGTTGTTTTTGGGCGGCGAAGGGATTTTGGGGTAGCTGCGAGACGGGAAGTGGAGGGTATAGGGGATATTGGAGCTGCGGAGGTTGTTACTGTTGCTGGGGTTGTGGCTGCTGCTGGTGTTTGCCAAGAGAAGTCCTCGCAGAGGTGCCTCCCTCCTCTTATGCAGCCCCGAGTTCCCGGACATGTTGATGGGTGCGGAGGTATCTCCTCCGCCTCGGAGCTGCTGCCGCTGCTGCTATCATCATTGGCGGTTTCCGCCGGTCGGTTGATTGGTCTCTGGGGTAGAGCCAATCTCTGGAGCACTTGCTCCAGATCTCCAATAACCGGCCGGCGCTCGCCAAATATTTGGGCACGTCCTCTGCCCCGTCCTCTGCGTAAAGCAGAGGCTGTTCGGCTCGTACGATCCATTCAGCAAAGATTTATTTATATTGTTTTTGCATTTGCTCTATTTTACTCATCGCTGCCATTCCATTGATTATCTGCTATACTTCGATTATTTCCGCGGTCTAAGTTGACGTTTGGGTGGGCTGCCGGGGGACATATGAGTGTCAGGTATAATTTGCTTGGGACGACCTCTTTTACGGGTAGATGGGTTATCGGGCGGGTTCGCGATTCGAGTGCTTTGCGATAATTGTTGTTGCTGCGTTTGGGGAAATTGGGGGGGAATTAACTCATCCTCCACTAAATATATGCTAGGGGAGAATATTTGAATTATTTTTGCGGGTCCTATATATTTGGGTGCGTGCTTAGCTGCGAATTTATCGTCGGCTGACGATAGCACACGATTACGGCGACAAACTAAATCGCCTAATTGGTATTGTATGTCTCTACAACCTTTATTATAATACCGTGCTTGCTTGGCTGTGGCTATTTCGGTATGCCTTTTTACTAGGTCGTAGATTGCTGGAAATCTATGCAATCGCTCTATCCAATGCTGCGTATCTGGGGCGGGAATTTGGGTTGGGGATTCAATGTGTTTTTTGATCAGAGCTATGGGATTAGGGTTCCTATCAAAATTCAGGAATGCCGGTGAATATTTGGTGGAGGAGTGCACGACCCTGTTTAGTGCAAAACAAAATTCGCCTAGATGTGTGTCCCAATTTCTATGATTATCAGCTAAATAGCTGTTGATCATTGGCTTTACATTTCTATTTACCCTTTCCACAGGGTTGGCTTGCGCGAAATATGGAGGGATTGTAGACTGCGTAATCCCGTAATATGCTAGCTTCTCTGTGACCATCCGATTAACGAATTCTGATCCGTTATCGGTGATCAGGTATTTGGGACATCCCATCTATTTATTACGAGCTCGTCGAAAGCTTGCAATACGCTCTTTGCATCAGCTCTTCTTAATGCCTTCATCTCCACGTATCTCGTGAATAGGTCTTCAAATACAATAACGTATTTGAAGCCTTGTTTCGATTGTGGCTTCGGGCCCATAATATCTGCTGCGACTAATGTCCAGGGTGCACTGATGTTCCTGCCTTCCATAAAACCGGCGGGAGCTTGTTGGCTGCTTTTATGAGCATGGCACTCTTGGCAAGCTTTAACATATTGGCATGTATCCAAATATATTCCTGGCCAGTAATAATATGTAGCCAATCTAGCATATGTCTTGTCATTGCCTAGATGGCCTGCTTGCGGCGTATAGTGGGCTTCGTATAGGGCTCTTGGTCGGTCGTTTTGGGGTAAAATCAGCTTCCAGGCATCGAGGTCGGGTACAAGGGGATCTACTAGGGGATTGGGACGGTGGGCGTATAATAGATTATAATCTATTCTCAGGTCGGGGTATTTACTGGGGAATTTGGCTACTGCAATTAATTTTGTCTGATACCAGGGATCGCTGCTGTCTATTGCTATGGCTGCTGCTGCTTTAGTGTTCTCGTATGCTCGAGATAATGCATCCGGCACTTTGTGTAACGCTCCTTTGCGGTGCACAAATTTTATATTATAATTTTGCAGGATGGTATTCCAACGGGCCAATCTCTCTATTGAATCCTTAGTATTATGCAACCAGAGAAGACTGTGGTGATCTGTTACTACCGTGAACTCTTCTCCTTGCAAATAACCCTTGAGTCGGTCTACACACCATAACACGGCCAAGCACTTTTTTTCCGTGACGGTGTAGTTCCGCTTAGCTTTGCTTAGGGTTCTGCTCACGTAGTATATCGGATGCTCTTCTCCGTTTATCTCTTGCGTGAGAACTCCGACTATTGCGTAATCGCTGGCATCAGTTTGGAGGGAAAATGGGAGGGAAAAATCGGGTCGGGCTAAAGCGGGAGCTTGGGTGAGGGCTAACTTCATTTTTTCGAACACTACTTGCTGCTCTTTGTGCCAGTGCCATCTGACATCTTTCCTTGTAAGATAATTCAAGGGTGCTCGGTAGTCTGCTAATTTGTCGATAAATAGGGAATACCAACCGATTAATCCGGTAAATCTCCGTAGCTGCTTCAAATTAGTGGGGGCTGGGTATTCCAATATCGGCTTTATTTTGTCATTATTGGTATTTAGGCCATCCTGGTTAACTTTATAATCTAGGTATGTAACCTCCGCGCAACAAAATTCAGATTTTTCGCGGTTTAGCTGCAAATTGGCTTTTATAAGGTCTGCCAATACTATTTTGAGCCACCGAATGTGTTCCTCAAAGGTTTTGGCTGTGATGATTATATCATCTAAATAAGCAAACACATTCGGTTCCCACTCTGGCTTTATTAAATTGTTCATTATTTTCTGGAACATGGCTGGTGCGTTTGCTAGTCCGTAGGGTACGCGGGTGAATTGAAATGAACTCTTTCCTGGGAGGGCAAAGGCTGTTATTTCTCGGCTTTCGGAGGCTAGGGGGACTTGATGGTAAGCTTGGGACAGGTCTAGCTTGCTTATGTAGCAGCTTTCTCGTAATTGATCTAATATATCATCCATGTTTCGCATGGGATAAGCTATTTTCTTAGTAACTGCATTGACTTGCCTATAGTCAATGCAGAAACGATATGCACCGTTCCCTTTAGGGACAATCACGGGGCAGCTGCACCATGGACTATCGGAAGGTTCGATGATGCCTTCACGTAGCATTCTATCGACCTCCGCATAGCCTGCTTGTAGCATTTTAGGCGAGTACCGACGGTTCCTCTGCCTAATGGGCTCTGCTCCTTGTGTATCTATTTTATGGACGGTTAGGTTTGTGATACCTAATGTTTTGGGAGCTGCGGGAATCATTTCATCAAGAAGCTGCTGCAAAATTTTCTCTTGAGAAGGGGTAGCTCTTTTGAGACCTCCGATGCTTGCTAGGGCTGGTATGTAGCTTGGGTCTTCGCCATGAGGATAAAAATGATGCGTAATGCCCTTACGAGTCCACCACGTATCCTTTTCATATTTTATCCTCATATTGACTTTGCGCTTAAAATCGATCCCCAGTATGCAATCATACTGTAGATCGTCTGCTACTTGAAAAGGCATAAGTATATTGTCGCCGTCAATATTTATTGAGACGTCTATAATACCTTGAATTGGTACCGTTGTACCGTCTGCTACTTTTACAGCTTTGCAATCAGATCTCCTGAGCTTCTCTTGGAGTACCTTACTCATTCCTTTACCTATAAAGGAGTGCACTGCCCCATCATCGAGCAGTGCTATGAGTTTGTGTCCATTGAGCTCTGTATTAAAAAATAAACGGGGATCAATGCCGGGAATTCGCTGAATAAGGGACTCGTTAGCTGCTAATTGGGAGGGATGAGACCCTTTGGGGGGTTTGGGTAAGAAAATACGGGTCCTTATTTTCTCTGGATGCCGTTTCCCTGCTTCTTCATGCTGCATTTAGGGCAGTCTCTAATATAGACTCCCTGGTCTCCACAACCATAGGAGAATACCTGAGAGCACTCTGCTGCCCAGTGACCCAATTGGTCACAAATAAAGCAGGGCTCTTTGTGCTTCCTAGGGTAGTTGGGGATCATTGGTGCTCTTATTGCTGCTCTATAATTGCTTTGGCTCCTAGGTTGCTGCATATTTTGGCTCCTAGGTTGCTGCATATTTTGGCTCCTTGGCGAGTTGGGCCTTTGTGGAGTCGTTGCTGCTTTTTGCCACTGCCTTTGGCTGGTGTTGGCGACTACCTTATTCCGAGGCCGGTTTTGTTGTGTGCTGCTGTTACTTAGTCTAGGGATATCGCGTTTTACTGCTTCTATAAACTTAGGAAAATTTCGCGCTGCTCTTCTTGGTTGGGGGCTGCTGGGCTTGTTATATCGCTGCTCTTGGTTGTATTTGGGGATGGGTGTGTGATCTCTGGGGGTCTGGGGAGGGTTTGAGGATTTGGGATTGCTCGAGCTTCTTAGTGCTGCTAGGCTGCGCGGTTTTTGCTGCTTTGGGTCGACGTAACCATATTTTGCTAAGCAATAACCTTGCAATATTGGTGGTGGCTTGTATGTTTCGTCGAGTAACCGCCTAGCTTCTTCCTTTTTGCCTAGCTTTTGTAGCTGCGCAAAATTATCAAATTGGCTTCTTTCTATTTTGCATCTATAGATAGGATACAAATTTTTAAACGCTCTGTCCAATTGATCTGCTAGCGAAAGCGGAGGTTTAATTTGGTCCATATCCCTCGTAATTTTGAAAGATACGTCGAGATGTCTTCATTTGGACCTTGCGTGCGATTTTCTATTATTTGCCGTAAGTTGCTCTGGATTTCCTCCTATCCATATTGCAGTCGCACTGCGTCGAGAAAGTCAATAAAATTTCTCCAGCTGCTCTTTTCTCTCTTAAACCAATCCCATGCTTCATCGTCGAGCACGGAAGGGAGAGCTTTAATTATGTCGTCCATCGAGAGGTTATATGTCTCCCTGCATTCTTGGAGATTGCTTAGGAATGTTCCGGGATCGCTTTTCCTTGTCCCTTTAAATTGAATATAATATCTAGAGAAAATTTCCACCGTTCTTTTTTCTTTAGTGAAAAGCGAATCCTCTAAATTGCTGCAATTTGAATAACAATTCCTAAAAGATGGCATCGACGAATTTGCTTGCTGCTGCGGCTGCTGCTGTGGGGGATATTGCTGCTGCTGGGGAGGGGGGATGCTAAATGTTGTATTTCTTTCGAGGTTCAAATTCTGGATTTAGGGCTCGTCGGATATGCTGCTCTGGTGTGCTTGTTCTCGTCGTTGCTTCTGTTCTGCTAATTCATCTTCCCATTGCACGTTGGGGAGATTTTTTCTGCTGCTGCTTGTGTGTGTGCTGCTTCTCGGGTCGTTAGGGTTCGATTGGTTACGCTCGTTTAGTCTTCGCTCTGCTGCTGTTTGCTGCATTGCTCTAAATGCTGAGGGTTGTATGCTGCTTGTCGTCCTTGGCTGCGAGTTCGTATATACATGTGTGCTTTGTGTTGCTGCGAGAGTTGTATTTGGTATAAAAGGGTTATTTGATAAGTTTTCATCCGTCGGAATGGTTGGAGCAAGCGTGATAATTGCGTAATACGACGTTGAGTTCATTCCCAATAACGATACTGTTGTGCTTGGCGATGTATATAATAATTCTGGAATTATCGGTTCCAATAAAAATCTTTGCTGCTCTTGCTCAGTTGGAGACGGCGTTCTTAAATGCCTGCACGTTGATTGTGCTTGTGGACGGTATGCTGGATGTAGCAATCTTTTATTTATTGCCTCATTGCATTCCGTTGGCTCTTCCATCGTTAATGGATCCTGGTACCGTCCTTGAGACTGTACGGTTTGCAGTTCCACGTATAGCATCCGACCAGATGTAATATTTTGCGCTCTTGCTGCTCGGGGAGGGGGAGGGAAATTCGTAATTTCGGTTTGTGTTAGGGAGAGGTCCAGGAGAGATTCTTCTTCTATTGGGCTAAATTCGTTCAAGTCTCGTCCATCTACTTCTGGTCTCCATTCTGCTTCTGAGGGGCCATAATTTCTAATTAATTCGTATCGCGCTACGCGATCTCGAATTGTGCGTATATCATCGTCGATGATCAAATCAAGTTGATTACAGAAAATTGTAATTTTCCCATCGGCGGTATTATTTATTGTGCGCCTATTTATTGCTGCACCTTGTGCTACATTATCGATATTTATTTTGCTACCTAATTTGTAGTTGGCTGCCATTTTGAATTTTAACTTAATTATTCTATCAATAATTAAGAAGGGGAGGGTATAAGTTTGGCGCAATATATCTGCAGCTCAATACTTAACGCAATTAAACTAACAGCCCAACGTTACAAAATAAAAATTAAAGCTGAAGTTTCCTATAAGCTGGCTATCTGCTTAAATATTATTCAGGGGAGAAACAATCCAAAATAAGGTAAATCAAGCAAGGGTAATAACAATATATCGGGTTTTTAGGTTTTCGGCTGCTAATAGGGAAAGGCATAAAAATAAAATAAAGTTTGCTGCGAAATGGGGTTACTAAGTGCAATTGGTTGAAAAGCAAATGAAAAGAAGGAAAGAGGAAAAAAAAATTTTGATTTTTTATGTGCTAATTTCCTAAATTGTTAATTTGTTAAAAGCAAAATTAAAGTTGTATTAATGTTAATTAAGGGAAAATAAGAAAAAAAACAAAAAATAATGTTTTCAATTTGCACGAAAAAATAAAAATTTTATTTATTATGTATTAATTAAATACAGGTTTGCAAAATTATTTATTAATTAAACTGCAGCTTCTGCCAGAAAAAGAAAATAAAAATATGAACGTATTTTGCTCACTGTTAATTGTTAAATGCACTTAATTAATTATATGAATATATATTATTATATATAAGGGCTAAATTGTATAAAGCAACAAAAAATATTTATTTGTTGATAGCACAATGCAAAAATTAAAATAACGGGTTATAATAATAAATGGTCTGGCTGCGATGAGAGAAGGGGGGAAAGCGAAACAAATGTTAAATTACGTGATAGAAAATAAATATAAGTATTATAAAATATACAAAAATATTGTGCATAAATTATGGAAAATTATATATTAAAATATATAATAAAGAAAAAAAACAAGTTTTATGGGGGGGGGGGGGGGAGGAGAAAATGGCTACGGCTTATCTATTATTAAATTATTTAACTACGTCACGCTTGACGTTCACACTTTATTTTACTATTAGAATAGCTGCTGCTTACTCTATCATAACTTAGATGATCAAAATTCAATTATATTTTTTTTAAAATTTTTAAATTTTGCTGCTGCTATATATAATATTAATACATGTATAAAAATAAATCCCGTGAATTTAACATCGGCTAAATAATGTGTAACGAGGCCATTTTAATGTACATAGAAAAAAAAACGTGCCGATGCCGATAAACCACGTCGGGCGCCAATGTAACGGTCACGCTGGGGATTAGGGCGTGGCGTCAGAGGCGAGTAAACAATTAGATTTAAATAAAATAATATTAATTTATTAATAATATAAGTAGGGTTTGGGCGCCAGCCGCGTACAATCGCGGCGAATTTATACAATTAAGCTCGGCTGCGTGCGAGCTGCTGCTACCTGCTGCGCGAGGGTAGGGGAGGGGAGTAAAAGGGGAAGCACACTTACGAGTCGAGGAGGTTACGAAGTACCCACTGCAAGGCGTACACTCACCTTGGTATCGAGGAGATCGTCTCCTGAGGTTGCTGCTGCAGTCTACGGCTCTCTCACACACACACACGATTAGAGATCGGCTTAGATTACTAATCTATTTTTATATATATCGGTCGGCCGGTGTTGCCTCGATAACGTCCCGATGAGCTCTCTCGAGCTCGGGCTCGTTCGCTCCTTCGTTGCTCGGGCCCGACGTGCGCGCGTCTTGTGTAGTGAGTGCTCGCGGCCATGTTTACCAAGGTGGACGATATTGCCGGGGCTGCTGCTTTTCACGGAGAGGACGGTTTTCCTGGTGGTGCTGTTGACCAGGTAAGCCTTTATGATCGTTCCGTGATATTATCGTATCGGCTAATAGGTCCACTTCGTTACAGGTGCAGACGGGACGGCCGATACTCGAGTCTTCTCTCTCACTCGCTCTCACGGTGGCCGCTTAGCTGGTGCGCGTCGGGTCAGTTATTGCTGCTCTTCTTCGATGCTGTTATTAATTGAGAGTTATGGTAATGTTGTGATTACCATAACCTCACTTCTAGTCCTCTCCTAGCATGTAGCTGTTAGTTACTGTGTGTAACTACATGCTTCTTTGTTTCTTCCTATTTAGGATTATTATTCATTGCTTAATATGTTACAGCTTCCTAGAGTCTTCTTGCTGCTTGAGCTGCTTAGCCTGGCATCTTGGGCCATCGTAGGCTGCTTCATGGTCCTGGTGCGATGCCTCCTGGAAGTCGTTTCGCCTCTCCTGACATGCTGCTTCATTGTGCTACGTGGGAGGAACTAAGAGAAGTATTGGGGATTTGGGGAGCTTCGGTTAGGTTAGGTAGGCTTAGAGATGAGAGGGTAGGCAGGCTAGTTTATATTGGGACTCGCTCGCTTATTATTTTGACAGGTATAACATACCTTGTCATAGCTCTAAGGAACGAGTTTACAATAAGTTCGTTGTGCACTCCAAAATATAGTGCTTCCAAAAAAATTATAACCTTTTTTGGCGAGCTTCATCCCCTATTATTAAGGGTTCTAAAGCATTGAATAAAAAATTTTCAGGTATACCGTGATAGTGTAAGGAACGTGTGTACAAAAATTTGGCGAGCATTCTAAAATTAGTCTATAAAAAAAATTATAACGTTTTTTGGCAAGTTTTATCCTCTATTTTTGTGGGTACTAAATCTTTTACTCATTACTAAAAAATTGTGGTATTTATTATATTGTGTTGTAATATACGTGTGCACAAAAATCTGGCGGGGGACTCCGAATTTTAGCCTGTTTAAAAAAAAGTATAGCCCATTTTATTCGAGCCTTTAAGCGAGCCTTTATTCCGATCAACAAAATTGTTCAACAATCTTACACCAAAAAGAAGTCTATATAATACAACTAATTTTGGCAAGTTTTTATCCACTATTATTAAGGGTTCCGGGGATGCGATTATATTCATACTTTGTATATATCCATTCGTTTTCGATCCAAAGGCGTGTACACATTTCTAAAAAGATATAAATAAATTTTTTTTGGTTAGTACTGCGTTTTAGCGTTAGAAACTTCAGACTCATGAGATTTTATGAACATATTCAAAAATTAAAATTATTATTTTGTAAATTATTGGAATTTAATTATACAATTTAAATAACTAAATGTGAATTTTTACAAAAAAAATTTGTATTGCTTTGTATTGTACTAATATTGCTCCAATCCCTTCTAGAATTTATGCTATTTGTGATTTCGAACCAAAAAATCAGCATCAGCTACAACAATTTTTAGAATAATGTAATTATTATAAGCGTTTTAGTATTACAGTAATTTTGTGATTTAATTTAGGGATGTGTTGCAAAAGATGCTCCTTGCAATTAGACTATACATCATTCAAAAAAATCTAATTATTAAGGGGATGTGATACCTAAATTGTAGAGATCTTCCTTGAAATCCCAAAAATTTTAAGACCTAATTATAAGAATAAACTGAAAAAATCACAGATACTGTTCAGAACAAATAGAATAGTGGGACAGAAAGATTATTACGAAATAATTATTTATAAATTAATTATATGTCAATAACTATTTTTGGTAGGTAATGTAAAGCTATTAAACAATGATTCACGGCTGCCCAAAAATTTCGTCGATTTATTAATAAAAATCTTTGAAAAAATTCACAGAATATCTTTAAAGAAAAAACAACATCGTTCCAGAACGTTTTTTTCAATAAATTGAATTCCTCGTTTAGGAAAATATGAATCATTTTTCTATTTTCTGGCGCTTGCATCCCGTTAAAAGTAAATTTCAAAACAGAAGTCTTTTCAAGTTATACATTACCGAATTTACTATTTCAAGTACAAACAGACACGAGCAGCTCTGGTATCAGCGGGTTATTGTATCAAACAGATGACGAAGAGAATCATCGCCTAGTTACGGTTGCTAGTAGATGGTTAACAGGTCCGGAGAAACATTATACTACTACCAATATTGTACTTCTTGCCATTGTTTACGCAATAACAAAATTTAGAGATTTCTTGATAGCTGTACAATTTGAAATAGTAACTGATCATAAATGTTTCGTATTCCTAAATTCTACTAACTATCACAATTCTAGGCTTATTCAATGGTACTCTCTTTTACAGCAGTATAATCTTTATCGTTTAGTCGCAGATTTTTTGTGTAAGAATCCGGAGAGTAGATTTATTGAAGAACAAAACGAGAGAATTGTTGTTCCATCGTTACATCAATTTTTTTCTTTGCAGGATAATCATCCATGAAATAGGATTTATTTAATGAAAATTCCTCTTTAAAATCTAATTTGAAAACATTAGGTGAATTTCAAAAAGATATTTTTATAAAAGAATTAATTGATGGAAGCGATTTAATTACATCGATTTAACAAAAAATCAGAAAATTATGAAATTTGTATAGTGTCACGCAGTATTAGGAATTATGATACGGCGGATTGATTATAACAAATTATAGTAAATAATAATTTATTTAACAAAAAGAATATGTGCAGCGAGGGTGTCAGTCGCATAATCACAAAGTACGCATCGTTGCGTTCGCGCGGCAAAACTATGGTTCCGCGACAATTAATGCATCAACTGATTCAGCTCTTAATATTAACGGCTCATTAAAATAATAATATACTCTTAAACCGCGAATTAGGGGCTAATCTGGCTCCCTATGCTCGGCTTAGAAATAAAAGGGTTATGCACCGTATGCACAAACCTTTCGCTGCTTCTAATGCTGCTCGGCACAATCTCTCAAATGCATTCTCGATATTGCGATGCTAAATGGAAGAAATATTACTAGATCTCGCACACACATTGCTACGATGGCGGGTCGTTGACCTGTGTCTTCTCGGCATTGTCGACGGGCCAAGTGCGGTGCTTACACGGTCTTATTGTTAGTGTCGTATACCAACATGGACGATCGTGTACGTCGAGTAGTCGCCCGCGGTGACCGACGACAACAACACCAAGGAGCTGGGATGACGTGGGAATCCGGCTTCTGGTACGAATAACTTATTACTAATATATTCCTCGGCTCATCTTACTATTTCCCTTTCAGGTGCTGAACAGCTGGGCGGTCGACGGCGGCCGACAGATATATTCATGTTCTCTCTCTCTCTCTTTCTTCACTATATTGTGGCTCGTGTGACGTTCGCTCGGGAGCTCGGTGGAAGTTTGGCGATGCTTCACGGCGACGTACCTCAGGTAAATACTCAGTTGGTTGAAACTTGCCGATTATATGTTGTATTTATATGAGCTTGTTGTAGCTCACATATTATCTTCCTAGACATTATCCTATACAGTAACTTTATGTATCTGTGTGACTTTAGTGCTGCTTCGGGGACCTGACTCAACTTGTACTGCTGCAAGGTTCCAACTGCTCCTGACCTGTTATTGTGCTTCCGGGTTTATTATTAGTTGTTAGGGTTGATAGAATTAGGTAACGTTAGCTAGGTTGTGTGCGCTCGCTGGGAGGGAAATATATAGGTCGGCTCGATACTATGACAGGCAACGTATTTGCCTTGTCACAATAGATATATTTTTTCATTAGAAAAATAAAAACAATAAATGGAAAATAGTTTTACCTGAAATTTTTAGACAAAACTTCAGAAAATTATGAAATTTGTATAGTGTCACGCAGTATTAGGAATTATGATACGGCGGATTGATTATAACAAATTATAGTAAATAATAATTTATTTAACAAAAAGAATATGTGCAGCGAGGGTGTCAGTCGCATAATCACAAAGTACGCATCGTTGCGTTCGCGCGGCAAAACTATGGTTCCGCGACAATTAATGCATCAACTGATTCAGCTCTTAATATTAACGGCTCATTAAAATAATAATATACTCTTAAACCGCGAATTAGGGGCTAATCTGGCTCCCTATGCTCGGCTTAGAAATAAAAGGGTTATGCACCGTATGCACAAACCTTTCGCTGCTTCTAATGCTGCTCGGCACAATCTCTCAAATGCATTCTCGATATTGCGATGCTAAATGGAAGAAATATTACTAGATCTCGCACACACATTGCTACGATGGCGGGTCGTTGACCTGTGTCTTCTCGGCATTGTCGACGGGCCAAGTGCGGTGCTTACACGGTCTTATTGTTAGTGTCGTATACCAACATGGACGATCGTGTACGTCGAGTAGTCGCCCGCGGTGACGACGACAACAACACCAAGGAGCTGGGATGACGTGGGAATCCGGCTTCTGGTACGAATAACTTATTACTAATATATTCCTCGGCTCATCTTACTATTTCCCTTTCAGGTGCTGAACAGCTGGGCGGTCGACGGCGGCCGACAGATATATTCATGTTCTCTCTCTCTCTCTTTCTTTCACTATATTGTGGCTCGTGTGACGTTCGCTCGGGAGCTCGGTGGAAGTTTGGCGATGCTTCACGGCGACGTACCTCAGGTAAATACTCAGTTGGTTGAAACTTGCCGATTATATGTTGTATTTATATGAGCTTGTTGTAGCTCACATATTATCTTCCTAGACATTATCCTATACAGTAACTTTATGTATCTGTGTGACTTTAGTGCTGCTTCGGGGACCTGACTCAACTTGTACTGCTGCAAGGTTCCAACTGCTCCTGACCTGTTATTGTGCTTCCGGGTTTATTATTAGTTGTTAGGGTTGATAGAATTAGGTAACGTTAGCTAGGTTGTGTGCGCTCGCTGGGAGGGAAATATATAGGTCGGCTCGATACTATGACAGGCAACGTATTTGCCTTGTCACAATAGATATATTTTTTCATTAGAAAAATAAAAACAATAAATGGAAAATAGTTTTACCTGAAATTTTTAGACAAAACTTCATAGATTAATTCATATAAATTTAGGTAATTCGTCTGCATACAAAACTTTTACATTAAAAACGTTTATTACTGGCGCACGATGACATGAGACATATAAGCCACGTAAATTCGTGTGACACTTGTCAACGAGTAAAATATTTAAATTTAACTATAGAAGAAGAATTTCAATTTATATAAAGAAGCCTCAAAATCTGGTTACTGTGGATTTTTATGGACCGTTGCCACATGGCAGGGGTGGGGGTGTCAGTACATATTTTCACTGTCAGATTCGTTTTCAAAATATGTACGATTATATTCGATGCGAACTACTACCACTGCCATTGCAGTAAACCGAATTTTCATGATTATATGATTATATGATTATATGTACATTGCGGTAAAATGTATAAAATATTGAGCGATCATACAACTCAATTTAGGTCCCCAAAATGGAAACAAGCGTTAGAAAAGAAAAACATAGATGTTCTATCTAGTTCCGTACGGCATCCCCAAAGTAATCTAGTTGAAAGAATAATGCGAGAAATTGGTAAATTATTTCCTACTTTTTGTTGGAATAATCATACTTCATGAGCAACATGCGTTAAACAGGAAGAGCGTTTAGTAAATATCACTACGCATTTTAGCACCGGTTTCCATATAGAGGAACTGCATTGTAATATACCTGTAATGGACAAAGTAAAGAAAATAATTAAATTTCCGGAATATATATATTAAATCACAAAAAAATATTAACACATGCATGTGAGAAATTAAAATGTGTCAAAAGTTCAACTAGAGTTGTGTGACCTCGTCCTTTTATGCGTGAAAGACTTATCAAATACTTTTGATAAAATGACTCACAAGTTTTTTCATTTGTTTGAAGGGCCATATCGAATTTCTCGGGTTTTCGGAAATAATCGTTTAAATGTTCGAAAGTACAAATCAAATCAACAAAATATATTTTAATGCATATGAGCTGATGAAACCTTGTTCTTGTTTAGGTGATTGAACTGTAAATACTGTATGAACGTAGATGTTTGATTTTAATTTACAAATTGTATATATATATTAGTAATTTAAAACAAAAATATATAGAGAGTAATGCTTAAACTGATAGAATCATGTTTGTTATAAAAACATAGATTTACCGGGTATTTATTGGTCCCTGTTATTATTTAGTTATAGAATGTACACTTTCTGCATTTTTAAAATTTAAAATAGACAAAGTTTCGATTTAGTTGATTATATTCTTCTGTTTTAACGTTTTAGTGTATCACAGAAAAAAGAGGGTAAATGCAACGATAACTTCTTATAGTCAGTATCTAGTAATGTCGATCATAATAATGACTCGCCAGATTTGCAAATTCGGAAATACAGCCAGAGTAGGGATAAAGCTGTTATGCCTTAAATTCACGCATTATCTCATTTGAGTTATTGGGTTATTGGATTAGAGTGAGTTGAGTCAACCGTGCAATCCCTATTCTTGTGGTCAATAAAGAGATTGAATTGTTGCAGGTGAATAAAGGTACCGAATTAAGGTTGTCGACATGAGAGCAGTGAGAATTAGGAATCGACCGTATTCAATAGGGGGCAAACAGAGGAGGCTCGTAAAATAACAAGTTCGAAATATATGTAAGATCTCTATCTTATTAACGTAGAAATTTAAAATAAATCCGTTATAATACCTGTAGACAGTGTATGTTTAAAATGTGTGTATTATGAGCATTAACGAATATATTAACATACATTATTTATTAGAGATAGTTATTATTGTCTTTTATACATCTAAATTGATTATATCCTTCGTACATATATAAATGTATATACATATATATACTACCCATATATATATATATATATATATATATATATATATATATATATATATATATATATATATATATATATATATATGGGCATATGTCAGAAGATGGGAAAATTTACAAAAAAAATATGAATTTTTTAAACAACGTGGCACAATGATTTGTGACGGAAATCGTCACACAATCTATTTACGACGAATAGAGTATTTAAATTGTCGAATTGTAAGTCGTCGGAGCCTTTCGTATGTCAAGGCCAACCGACGACACTTGTTTATTTTCCTACAAGTGTGTGTGTGTTTCCCACTCTTATCCCTTTTTTCGAAAATTAGACGATTGTCTAATTAGTATGTCCCGATCCGCCGCTCGAGGCGGACAAACTATCCGGGGTAATCGTTATAGTGTTTACGGCTGAACCAAGGCGCGTGAGGCGCAAAAGCCGTCGATACCCGGATCGTCCTCGCGAGGTGAGCCGCGAGTGATTTGGTGAGTGTGTGTTAAGGACGGGAAGTGTTGGTGCGAGTGCGGACGCGGTTCGCGAGGCACTCGCCGCGGCACAGGGCCGCCTTCCACCACCGCAGCCGACGTAGGTCCTCCGTTGCCCAGGAGGACACTGGGACAAGGATCGGCTGGGCCATCCACGGGGCGCACCCCGGTAAGTGTGTTATATACTACCGCGCGTTCCCCCCATTACCCCGAGTGTATGTGTATGTGAGACCTCGGGAGTGTATTCGGGTACGCCGGTACCCGAATAGCGGAGATCGGGGCAAAGTCAACCGCAGGCGAGGGTCTCGCATCCGGTTGACTCCCGATACTTTTATGCGTGAAAGACTTATCAAATACTTTTGATAAAATGACTCACAAGTTTTTTCATTTGTTTGAAGGGCCATATCGAATTTCTCGGGTTTTCGGAAATAATCGTTTAAATGTTCGAAAGTACAAATCAAATCAACAAAATATATTTTAATGCATATGAGCTGATGAAACCTTGTTCTTGTTTAGGTGATTGAACTGTAAATACTGTATGAACGTAGATGTTTGATTTTAATTTACAAATTGTATATATATTAGTAATTTAAAACAAAAATATATAGAGAGTAATGCTTAAACTGATAGAATCATGTTTGTTATAAAAACATAGATTTACCGGGTATTTATTGGTCCCTGTTATTATTTAGTTATAGAATGTACACTTTCTGCATTTTTAAAATTTAAAATAGACAAAGTTTCGATTTAGTTGATTATATTCTTCTGTTTTAACGTTTTAGTGTATCACAGAAAAAAGAGGGTAAATGCAACGATAACTTCTTATAGTCAGTATCTAGTAATGTCGATCATAATAATGACTCGCCAGATTTGCAAATTCGGAAATACAGCCAGAGTAGGGATAAAGCTGTATGCCTTAAATTCACGCATTATCTCATTTGAGTTATTGGGTTATTGGATTAGAGTGAGTTGAGTCAACCGTGCAATCCCTATTCTTGTGGTCAATAAAGAGATTGAATTGTTGCAGGTGAATAAAGGTACCGAATTAAGGTTGTCGACATGAGAGCAGTGAGAATTAGGAATCGACCGTATTCAATAGGGGGCAAACAGAGGAGGCTCGTAAAATAACAAGTTCGAAATATATGTAAGATCTCTATCTTATTAACGTAGAAATTTAAAATAAATCCGTTATAATACCTGTAGACAGTGTATGTTTAAAATGTGTGTATTATGAGCATTAACGAATATATTAACATACATTATTTATTAGAGATAGTTATTATTGTCTTTTATACATCTAAATTGATTATATCCTTCGTACATATATAAATGTATATACATATATATACTACCCATATATATATATATATATATATATATATATATATATATATATATATATATATATATATATATATATATATATGGGCATATGTCAGAAGATGGGAAAATTTACAAAAAAAATATGAATTTTTTAAACAACGTGGCACAATGATTTGTGACGGAAATCGTCACACAATCTATTTACGACGAATAGAGTATTTAAATTGTCGAATTGTAAGTCGTCGGAGCCTTTCGTATGTCAAGGCCAACCGACGACACTTGTTTATTTTCCTACAAGTGTGTGTGTGTTTCCCACTCTTATCCCTTTTTCGAAAATTAGACGATTGTCTAATTAGTATGTCCCGATCCGCCGCTCGAGGCGGACAAACTATCCGGGGTAATCGTTATAGTGTTTACGGCTGAACCAAGGCGCGTGAGGCGCAAAAGCCGTCGATACCCGGATCGTCCTCGCGAGGTGAGCCGCGAGTGATTTGGTGAGTGTGTGTTAAGGACGGGAAGTGTTGGTGCGAGTGCGGACGCGGTTCGCGAGGCACTCGCCGCGGCACAGGGCCGCCTTCCACCACCGCAGCCGACGTAGGTCCTCCGTTGCCCAGGAGGACACTGGGACAAGGATCGGCTGGGCCATCCACGGGGCGCACCCCGGTAAGTGTGTTATATACTACCGCGCGTTCCCCCCATTACCCCGAGTGTATGTGTATGTGAGACCTCGGGAGTGTATTCGGGTACGCCGGTACCCGAATAGCGGAGATCGGGGCAAAGTCAACCGCAGGCGAGGGTCTCGATCCGGTTGACTCCCGATACTTCCGCCCGCGCGAAGTAACATTGTCGCGGCACACGGCCTGGATGGCCAATTGTTAATTAAATACATTAAATAAATGGTTTTATTCATTTTATTTTAATTGAGTGTGTTTCTTTTATTCTCCCCGCTCCCGCCGACATTTTAATAATTTATACATCGTGTCGAGGCAAGGAGGATCGCCCGAATCCTCCATACCGTACGTTCCAGCGAACTCGCGTTCCTGGCGACAACCCGCAGTTCGAATAAATAAATAAATAATTGTGTGCGCGGTATTGGGCAACGCGGCCCAACGGTTTTTATTAATTACATTAATTAATTAATTGAATCGGGTACGCGAATACCACGTCACAAATGGCGACCGTGACAGGACGTTCGGTTCGTCCTCACCGAATTTAAATTAAAGTGTATATTTGTCGGCCATATTTTCGCGCGCGAGCAGTGTCGCGGCGAAACGGAGCGGGTAAAGAGAGAGAGAGAGAGAGAGAGAGAGCGCGCGAGAGACGGCGTGTGAGACGCGTCTCTATACCGGAGTATTCCCCCTCTTGCTCGGGTATCCGAGGAGAGGCATACACCGGTATATCGAGAGAGAGTTCGCGCGCGACCGTGTTCAGCCGGAAGCGCCAGATCTCACCGAGATCGGTCTCTCTCGATCGCAAGCTTGCCGGGAGATCTTTGCTTAGCTTGTATGGGAGCGGCAAAGTAGGGAGATAGTAGCTTGCGCCGCGGATCGCGGGCAGCGAGAATCCCCCCCGAATAGCGCAAAGGAAGGATCATCATCGGCTCTCTCCGATCGCGCCCGCGAGTGGGAGTGAGAGAGAGAATCCCTAGTCGCGGGGAATCGGAGTAGGTGCTAGGCGGGCTATAGGTGTGTGAGTGAGAGAGATAGCGCGATCGCCTAGCCCCTTCGCGTGTATAAAGTCTTCGCAGCTGGTTTCGCCGAGAAAAACCACTGCGGCGAATTATTTTATTCAATTATAGTAAAATAAATTCGTTCCCAGCGCGGGATCTAATTCATATTTTTTTTGTGTGAGAGTGTTTTAAAATTAGATCCTTTCGGGAGAGGTAGTTGCCCCACCCCTCCTCCCTTTTAAAGAAAATTTTTGAATTAAATAATTTAGTTTTCTTTATATACGGGACGCGGCAATTTAATTTTTATTTTTGAGTTCGAGAGCGAAAATTTTGCTGCTTTCTCCCCTCCCTGACATATATTATATAGTAATTATATTTTAATAATTGTGTTTATTATTTATTATTATTTATTTATGTAATATATGTATAAATTTCTGTGTATATTAATATATTTTACAACTATTGTTAATTACTTAGACTTGTTTGCAAGTTAAATAATTAACATTAAGTAACTTTGTGTGAATCAGCCGCAAAGTTACAATAGTTGTAATATTAATTATTTAAGCTCGTGTGTGAGTAAAATAATTAAAATTATCTTTATTACAATTATCTGGCAGTGATTGCTTAATTTAATATTTTGTATTTATTGAGTATTACTGTTCACGATACTTGTAATATATTTTTGTAAATTTCTGAGTGTGAGAAAATTTTTTTTATAACTCGTGTTAATTGTTCAGACTTTTTGCAAGTTAAACAATTAATGAAGTATCTTTGTGCGATTGTTCCGCAAAGATAAACCCGCAGTTCGAATAAATAAATAAATAATTGTGTGCGCGGTATTGGGCAACGCGGCCCAACGGTTTTTATTAATTACATTAATTAATTAATTGAATCGGGTACGCGAATACCACGTCACAAATGGCGACCGTGACAGGACGTTCGGTTCGTCCTCACCGAATTTAAATTAAAGTGTATATTTGTCGGCCATATTTTCGCGCGCGAGCAGTGTCGCGGCCGAAACGGAGCGGGTAAAGAGAGAGAGAGAGAGAGAGAGAGAGCGCGCGAGAGACGGCGTGTGAGACGCGTCTCTATACCGGAGTATTCCCCCTCTTGCTCGGGTATCCGAGGAGAGGCATACACCGGTATATCGAGAGAGAGTTCGCGCGCGACCGTGTTCAGCCGGAAGCGCCAGATCTCACCGAGATCGGTCTCTCTCGATCGCAAGCTTGCCGGGAGATCTTTGCTTAGCTTGTATGGGAGCGGCAAAGTAGGGAGATAGTAGCTTGCGCCGCGGATCGCGGGCAGCGAGAATCCCCCCCGAATAGCGCAAAGGAAGGATCATCATCGGCTCTCTCCGATCGCGCCCGCGAGTGGGAGTGAGAGAGAGAATCCCTAGTCGCGGGGAATCGGAGTAGGTGCTAGGCGGGCTATAGGTGTGTGAGTGAGAGAGATAGCGCGATCGCCTAGCCCCTTCGCGTGTATAAAGTCTTCGCAGCTGGTTTCGCCGAGAAAAACCACTGCGGCGAATTATTTTATTCAATTATAGTAAAATAAATTCGTTCCCGCGCGGGATCTAATTCATATTTTTTTTTGTGTGAGAGTGTTTTAAAATTAGATCCTTTCGGGAGAGGTAGTTGCCCCACCCCTCCTCCCTTTTAAAGAAAATTTTTGAATTAAATAATTTAGTTTTCTTTATATACGGGACGCGGCAATTTAATTTTTATTTTTGAGTTCGAGAGCGAAAATTTTGCTGCTTTCTCCCCTCCCTGACATATATTATATAGTAATTATATTTTAATAATTGTGTTTATTATTTATTATTATTTATTTATGTAATATATGTATAAATTTCTGTGTATATTAAATATATTTTACAACTATTGTTAATTACTTAGACTTGTTTGCAAGTTAAATAATTAACATTAAGTAACTTTGTGTGAATCAGCCGCAAAGTTACAATAGTTGTAATATTAATTATTTAAGCTCGTGTGTGAGTAAAATAATTAAAATTATCTTTATTACAATTATCTGGCAGTGATTGCTTAATTTAATATTTTGTATTTATTGAGTATTACTGTTCACGATACTTGTAATATATTTTTGTAAATTTCTGAGTGTGAGAAAATTTTTTTTTATAACTCGTGTTAATTGTTCAGACTTTTTGCAAGTTAAACAATTAATGAAGTATCTTTGTGCGATTGTTCCGCAAAGATACGAGAGTTGTAAA
This sequence comes from Theocolax elegans, assembly GCA_026168455.1. Classification (NCBI taxonomy): domain Eukaryota; kingdom Metazoa; phylum Arthropoda; class Insecta; order Hymenoptera; family Cerocephalidae; genus Theocolax; species Theocolax elegans. The sequence goes on along the minus strand of CM047429.1, from coordinate 17,338,321 downwards.
ATATAATTAGTTAGACTCGAGAGTGAGTTAAATAATTGAATTTTTTTCATGTATTTTAATGATCGGCATTTAACCTAATATTTCGTATTCGTTATTTGCCGTGAAATTTTAATATATGTAAAAAACTTCTTTTCTCTTTTTGTGTGTTTAAATTATATCTCCACACATTTTTACCAATTATTTAGACTTGTTTGTTAGTTAAATAATTGGTTATAATTTTTTTTTAGTGTGTTTGAGTAAAATAATTGGGTGTATAAATTTAATTGTTTAGACTTGTTAGCAAGTTAAATAATTAAATTTTCATTTCGTTTTCGTTCAATTTATTTAAAACAAAAAAAGGAAATATAAATTATTTCAACTTGGTAGCAACATAAATTATTTATTTAGTCCTTTTTAGGATAAAATAAATATATTTCGCTGAAAAATTGTCGTTTGGGACGGCAATTAGTGAAATAATTATTTTGTTGCAAACCATACGGGATTTACAACATTTCGTAAATACCCTTACTGTTGAAGTAATTTAATTAAATTTGTGTTTGTATTGTAGTGTAAATTATAAAGGAATTTTTTTTTGTTGTTTTGGGCTTGGAAAAGCAAAATAATAAATAGTGTCTTGGTGTGTGTGAATCACAAGACACTGTATTTATTTTTATATTTATTTTAAAATTAATTATTTAGGCTCGTTAGTGAGATAAATAATTTAATTTTTCTTTTTCTTTTCTTCCTTTATAATTTGTTGTTCTGTATTTATTAATAGATTGAAACTTTAATTATTTCAATTTCCATAACAAAATAAATTCTTTTCGCCACTGAGGAATCTTTTGGATTATAACTGGCGAGAGAGATATTTTGGGAAATCGTTAAATTTACCATTCCTGGTTAAATTACCGACGATATTGAAATAATTTGAAGATTTCTTTTTGTTAATAATTATTTTTGCTTGCAGAAGCTATTGTATAGAGTCTTGGTGTGTGTGAGTCACAAGACACTATTATAAACATTAATTATTTAGACTTGTGAGTAAGTTAAATAATTAATTTTAATTTGGTGCAAGTGTTAAGTGTGTGATTTGTCACAACTTTAACCAACAAAATTTAATTATTTTGTCCTTCTAAGGACGAAATAAATTCCTTTTAAAGAAAATCTTTTGGATTTTAATTAAGTGAATTAATTTTGTTGGTACACTAGTCGGTGCATTTTTACAATTTATTGTAATTAAGCCGACACCAAATTTTTTTTACTCGTTGGGAGTAATAATTATTTTATTGTGGTGAGTCCAATAAAATAATTTCCAATTGAAAATTGGATACTTCCGAAGTATTTGAAACACTAGGGATTTCATCTGAAATCCCGGTTGAGAGTACTTCTCCCGATGTAACACGTCGGCTGCTGCTGGTCAAAAAAATAATGGCCAGCAGCTATGAAGCCCGAATGGCCCAGCTTATGCGTGAATCACGCATAGCTAGGGATATTCGTCGGGAAACGAAGAAGCTTCCGATTGAGGCAGTGTATGCCCAATTGGAGCATCTAAGTTTAAACGCAAATGGCGAAGAGGCGGAGTGCCGCGAACGCCTTTTGCGTCACCGGATAAGATGTGTAGACATTAATCTGGAAATACCATGGTTCCCTGAATACGATGAGAATGTAAGGGCAGAGCCTGCACATAAACCTCTGGTATGTCAGGAACTATGGGAAATTAGGAAACCTCGTTCCAGGAAAGGGAGTGTGGTCCCATCAGGAACGGAAGTTTCCTGCGAGTCCGAAATGTCGGATCGCGAAAGGGTTGCTAGTGACAGAGCACCCATTCCTGAAGAAGATGGAGCTCTGCTACCAAGTGGTCTGTCCAGAAACTCGCCATTGAGTACTGCACAAAGCCCGAGGTTGGCACCAACAGGTGCTATACCTAAACGGTTTGGTGAGGTACTGGGAGCAAACATGACCACGACTGCAATCCCTTATGTTCCTGTTTCGGTGGCTGCAACCTCGTGCACAACCACTACGTCGACGGTTACGACCGTGACGACTGCTCAACTCGGAGGTTTTTATGCACCCGCACATTACCTCCCAATTGAAGAGCAGAGAAACAGCGGACATCTTGGCACTAGAGAGAGTGAAGTGCCAACACAACATTTTGACTTGGGTTCGCAGACGGAAGCCGACCGTCGTACGTCACGAGGATACACCTCTAGACAATACGACAACAGGCAACCTGAAGCTAATACAACCGAACGTCCATTTGTTGATGATAGGAATGGATATGACCTTCCTAATGACGTCAGTGTTCAATCTTACGAAAAACCGAGGTTTGAACAGAGACGTCGTGAGACCTCTTCTAAGACTTGTGAAGGACAAGATAGAAGAGAGAGGCGTGAGTACACGACTCCAAACAGAAATTCACGACACCATCGTTCTGTGAGTAAAGCCTCAAGCAGCGATGAACGTCGTGAAAGCTGTACGGAGAGACGTACTCATAAACGTCAGTCCAACCGTAAACTCGACGACCGAGCACAGCCGGAAATTCCGGAGCAAAGTCACAGAGAGAGGTCGGACAGACGTAGAGAAACGCCTCGAGAGAAACGTGCGGTGGCCACTTGCGATCAGAGTACTCAGACGGATTCGCCCGATGGGTATCAGTCTGATCGCGAACCTGCTCGTGGGAGATCCGGACGGATAATAGAGATGACCGTCGGGAAAGAGAGTCCTACGAAGCCAGGCCAAGGTATCGTGAAGACGATAACCGAACGCACGATCGGACAGGTTGCGCACGAGAGCTGCGTATCTGGAACATGTCCTTTGATGGTGAGACCAAAAAGGACGCGGAAGAGTTTCTGAACCGTTTGCACGACTTCAGAAATGACAACGAGTTCTCAGATTGCAGGATGTTTAGTGCCCTGCCCAATGTGTTCTCAAAATCAGCACTGTTCTGGTATAGAACAGTTCAGCCATCTCTTCGAGATTGGCGTGATTTTGAGATCGAGTTTCTAAATGAGTATGGCCGTATAATAAATGACGAAGATTTACTCATGGAACTTCGATCAAGAACACAAAATGAGGGAGAAAAGGCTACGACGTTCTTGAACTGTTTCAGAGCGATCGTAAATAAATTTAAATGCCCTCCCTCATTAGAACAACAGGTGAAGATGGCCTACTCGCAGATGAGGCCAGATTACCGTAGGTACATACCAGTACGACAAATCAGGAATTTCTCCGATTTGACAAGCTACGGTAAAGAGTACGAGCAGCATTTAACATGGGACACGAAATTTTCCAGTTCCAACGTTAAGCGCGAGAAGCTCGTACCAGAAGCTTTTCCGAAACAGAGTGGTGCAGCACGAATTTCGGGCAAAGTGGCGACTGTTACCGAAAAGAGTAAGGATGAGTCTTCTCATGCGGATAAACAGTCGTCGAAGAAAACTATTAAGAAGAAGAGCAAGAAAAGTGCGAAAAACTCGCCAAACTCTTCTTCAAGCGAATACGAAGCAGCCGCTGTGTACGGTACTTCCAACGTCGCTAATAGTTTTCAGAAACGATACGGCAAATTGAATAATGGAGTGAGTGCCTCCAATTCGAAATCCGTATCGTACGTGCCTGTTTCTCAACAGTCACCTGGGCAACAAAAACAGAGCTCGGGCAAAAGAGAAAGACGTGTTTTGACGAATTCTCAACTGCCCCAGCAAAATGTTTTTGTCCCACAAAGGGCACAAAACCTGGTGAGGTATGTGCAACCACAGGCGACGGCAGTAAACCTAACGAACCTGAGCACCAACTTTGTCGGCGTGTGTTTCACATGCCAAAAAGTCGGTCATAGGTCGTCGGATTGCCCGAGCCGAACATGCTACCGATGCGGAAACATTGGGCACTCCGCTGAGCAGTGCTCTACCGAATTGGTAGCAAAGGAGTGCCAGCTATGTGGAACTAGTGGCGTTACACTTCAAACATGTCCTAACTGCGTCAGATTCCTCCAAAACGTGGGAAACCTGAACGCAGGGCACCCGAGCAGTAAGTAAACCGCATGGTTTACAAGGGCAAGAGTTTAAGGTTGGAGAACCCTCTAAACTCTTTAAGAAGTCTAGCAAATCATTTGAAAACTCTTACGTAAAAAATAAATTTGTAAACCATGAGTTCCTCATATTGAATATTTATTCTATCGGTTAATGAGGTTCCGAGTCAATTCCACTCAAGAACCCTTTGAAAACTCGTTTTATAAAAGAATGGGTGAGAGATTCAGTTTTTTAACTGAGTTTTGCAATAGCAAAGAAATTGTTTTTGAAATTGTAATGGGCACTATACGAAAGAACAGATTTTAAACTTTCAGAATATGATCCTCTCATTTTTTTCTGACGTTTTTAACGTCAGTTACGAGCTTTCAAAGACCCGGGTACCGCGTGTGGCGTTCTGGGCGGAAACAGGTTAAATTACTTTATAGTATTATAAGTATTATTCAAATAGATAGCAAAGCGCGCTGGCTATCAATATTATTTGTTGATCTGTCCAAAGCTGATATCAATTAGCCTTGGCGTTTTTATAAAAACTTTGAAATATGAAAACGGTCGGACAATTAAAAAGGTAGGGGCTTTAGCATCCGCATGAGCAAATACAAATATAATTCAATTGAAAAATAAATGAAACCCTAAAAGTGTTAGGAGAATTATAATTGTTAACTGATTACAATATGTTTTACATAGTACTGTCATGAAGTAATGTTACAGAAAATAAGAAATAAGCACTATACTGGGAAGTTACATGCTAATATTAATTATAAACTTATAAATAAATAAAAACTGCTACAAATTTTAAGAATACAAGAATTAGTACTGCAATAACAAACTAATTACTTTCATTTAATGTAGATTCACTGTAAACCTTGCAAATACTGGTGAGTTTGTTGTTTAATTTACTGTACGACGAATCAGGCATACGTTTTACCATTTTCCAACGCACTTAATGTTTTGTTGGATGCCTAGTAGAAGGCGCGAAAAATATTTTTATATCGACACCATTTTTATTAAGAACTTGCCTGATCCATCTATTAGTTTGGGAATAAATTTTTTTTAAATTTTTCTTGTTATTATAAATAATGAGGTTTTATTATCTTTTGATTCTCTTGTAATAATTAAGATAGTACTAAGTAATATTGTAATATTTAAGATGATACTAGCCTAAAACGTTCACTTTGCTCGTGATTCAAGAATTTGAGTTTTCCTTGCATACGGTCTTCAGTTCAGTTATAAATATAAACCATATTATTATTTTTTTTTATTCTCTTTGCTCATCACCCCGTATACCCATTAAACGGGTTTTTACAGGGACACCCCTACCACCTATGTGTGGGGGTGAAAACATTCCAATTTTTCCCATCCCGGTCCCCACCGTCTCGCATTTGCCCGTGAAAAAGGGAAAACCTTGTAGGAAAACCTTCCCCGAGACGACCGGTGTATTGAAACATTCTGTTTAGATGTTCAGGTCACCTTGCGTAGGCCCAAACACCGAAACCGAATGTTCCACACCTTCCGCTCACGTTGTGAAGTGTGGAAAAATACCTAACCGATCCCGAAAGCCGCACAAGAATGGTGTCACCCATCCAAGTGCCAACCGCACTCAGTGCTGCTTAACTTTCGTGATCGGCCGAGGTGCGTCTCCGCCACTCCGCCACCGTGTCGGTTATATAAACCGTATTATTATTTTTCTATTTGTTATGAATTATAAATATTTTGTTTAAAATTTGATGCGTGCGCTTTTATTAAACTTATATGTGTTTAATCAGTACCACAGCTTCAACCCTGTTAAACGCAGAGAAAAAAATTTTTAAATATTTATTTTTACTTTATTTTTAAAGCACACAAGTTACAGAACACCATATTATTATTATTAGATTATATTACAATTATATCATTATTATTATCAAAGTATACGTCATGTCCAAATATCTACGTTTACTGTACCAATCATTATAATAAATACTTTTTCTGAGGACACTGTCAAAGGACTCTATGAGAAACTAAGGTAAGGAGACATTTTAGCAAGAAGAGCAATATCACAAAAACCACTGTATAAAGAATAAACAATAAATTCCTGAAAATGGTGTCATCGTACCTCAGAGTACCCGATACTAAGAAGATATCGTTTAGGAGACACCATATCACAAAAAATATTTTATAAAAAGGAACAATTAAAACCTAGAGACGATGTCTAGATACCTTTAAGCAAGATTACAATAATATGGCATTCCATAGGCAAAGTGCAAATCCAAAATCAATAATTTCATACGAAATTTATTTTTAAATTTTATGCGTGATGGCCAGAATTACCATAAATCAGTACTAATAACACTACACAAAAGCGGATAGGAAACATTATTTTCTTGCAAAAATATTTCATAATATTCATAAAAATCTTATATCCAATGTCCAGGTATGTCAGGTTAACTATAATTCGATAATATATGTTCCCAGAAAAATCGCAAATGTCAAAATATGCCTGTCATGAAAATACTATAGAATTTAGATGTTTCGTTATGTAATTTAGTTTATGCGCCCTCTACGCGGATAGTTTGAAAAGGTAAACCGAAGGACACACGCGAGTGTGTCCGTTAGAAGCGTGCGAACGTCCGTACGAGTAGGTAGCTAGCTGCGTGATAGCCAGGCTCTGTGAATCAAATCCTCACAACTGCTGTGTTCATTTAATTTCTTTTATTTTATTTTTATATTTATAATAAATATCTTCATTTAACGCTGTGAGAAATTAATTGAGTGGACCTTTTAATTCCATTTATAATACGCCATACTAAAAAGTGTGCAATTCCTGCAATATTTCCGATAAACAATTTTAAATATCATATTTACATATCATCGTCGTCTAATATGGCGCCGGAGGATGACTTGTCTACCGACACCGGTCCTGATATTTATTATAAATGTCATCCAAAACTTAAAGTAACTACATTAGTGTATCTGATAAGAAAATAAAAAATGTGGAATGGATTAGCAATGTGTTACTAAATTCTCCTGAACATCAAATCTAAAATTAACCTGTAAAATGGATGAGTTGACATTAAACGCTACAGCAAAAAACATAATAGTACAAATAAAACTAAAACAAACTGATAAAATTAAAGAAGACTATCTATAACTGATATTCTAAATAGCACTACTAATCAAAATCTAGAAGTTTCAAGTGATTTGGCACAAGAAAAATTATTAATTGAACATACACTTTTAAAACAGTTAGTAACTGAACTAAGAGACAAAAATAAACTCCTAGTAATATTGTGAATATAACCAAAACAGAGGTAGTTGCAATAATAATAACTTATTCTGAAATTCTAAATCCAGCAAGTTCAAAACCAAAAAACATACCAAAGCTAATCATTGAAAAGAAAAATCCAGAAGATAAGAATAATTTAAAAAACTTTGTTTCACATTATTTAACAAAAAAAACTATTCAAACAAAAGAAATCAATTTCAAAAATAATGCTGATGCACAAATTGATTGTATGAACGAATTCAGTGTACTTGAGGCAGAGAAGATATTAAAAGAAAATCTAAGCTTCTGTAAAATTGAAAAAGAAGAAATCAAAAAACGTCGAAAAACTGACAATAGAAACAGATATAAATGAAAGATATTTTAACACCTTGAAACAGAGTGTATGACGTTATAAATATGAAACCATGCTATAATTTTAGTAAATTTGGACATAGTGGCAGTAAATGCAGAAACGATAAAGTATGCTATACCTATAATTAAGGCAATTGTAACATTACTCTTGGCAGTAAATGTTTATCTTTTTAAAGAAATGTGTAATACATCTCGTATTCGGTGAGTCTATATCTGCCGTAATGCTACACGCAACATTTTACACATTTCTTTAAAAAATAAACATTTGCTGCCAAGAGTAATATTACAGTTACCTTAATTTTAGTTATAGCTAAGTAGGAAAATATCTTTTAACAGCTCTATGTAGCTGTAAAATTTATAATTTATGTTGTAACGGTCACGCTGGGGATCAGGGCGTTGCGTCAAAGGCGAAAGAAACAAAGTGATTAAATAAAATATTATTTGAATAAAAACATATATTGTTTATTATATAATAATAATAAAGGGTTTGGGCGCCAGCCGCGTACGATCGCGGCAAATTTTTAGAATGATGCTCGGCTGCGTGCGAGCTGCGACGACTTGCTGCGCGAGGGGAGGGGAGGGGAGGAATGAAGGAAGCACACTCACGGTCAGAAGACTACTTGGTACAAGGCGTACACCTACCTTTGCTCAATGCAGATCGTCTCTTGGAGTTCTGCGGCTCTGCGGTCAATCGCTCTTACACACACACTCGAAGTATCTTCGCAAACGGTCGTGACTCGGATTCGGATGTTGCCTTGATGGCGTCCCGATGAGCTCTCTCGAGCTCGGGCTCGTTCGCTGCTACGTTGCTCGGGCCCGACGTGCGCGCGCAGCTTCTCGCGTCGAGTCGCCCGTCGGCCGCCGTTGTCTCTCGCGCGCCGTGTGGCGAATGCTCGCGACCAAGATTACACGAGGCGGACGACGTTGCTTGAGCCGCTGCTTCCCACGGAGAGGACGTGTTCCCGGTGATGCAGTTGACCAGGTAAGCCTTTATGATCGTTCCGTTGTGTTAACTTATCGGCTAATGAGTCCACTCCGTTACAGGTGCAGACGGGACGGCCGATACTCGACTCCTCTCTCACTCGCTCTCACGGTGGCCGCTCAGCTGGTGCGCGTCGGTCCTTGCTGCTGCTCTTCTTGGAGGCTGCGTTGCTGCGGGGATTTCTGGCTGCTTCCTGGGTAAATATCTAGCTCTCGAGGGAGTGCTGCGTATTTATTATTAGTTATTAATTGAGAGTTATGGTAATGTTTGCGACGCTACTTTTCGTCGGGAAAAATCTAATTCAATTAAATTAACGGCCGACGGAGGTTCCGTCGTAGCGACGTTGAAAAGGCTATATATCGCCGATTTATATTTAGTTGGGCGCCTGGCGATATTTAAATAAAAATTAAATAACTACTTTACAAAACGACTCGGCAACCCGGCAAATCTCCACCTCGACTCCTCGTCACAGAGGGAATCCCGACGGCTGGCCACCTCGGAACCGGCGGCTTTCAGAGTAAAGGAAAATTACTTAAAATAACACTCACGAATTTAATCTTTAATCACAACTCATTTATTCAAGAATTCAAAATTCAAAGAAAATTATAAATTCCGGCACCGACACAATAATGAACGCGACTCGCGACCGACTCTCACACGTGCATACAATCTCTCACACAACTCCTTCCGTCCGGCAAATATAATATATTATTATTATTAAAATAATTCGGCCGCCCGTCGGGCTAACCGTAAATTTACTCGCCTATTTAACTTCTCTTCAACTCCAAGACAACTCCGCTCGACCCTACTCTACTCGACTACTACTCTAACTCAACTCGCAACAATAAAAATGGCTACTCTGCTCAATACTCTACTCTGCCAAAAATCACGACTATCTCGTCGGACGATCAGGTAGCGAATCCTCGAGACCGGCTTCTTCATCCGGCTCGCGGCGTGGCTTGATCCCCAAAATTAAGGATTTTCCTCCCCACCCTATCGCTATCCTGCTCTATCTCACTCTACTCCTTATCTACCGGCGTTGATTAGGGTGGTTGATTGCGTGATCGATACGCGTAGTCAGCCTTGATCTTATTTCCGTCAAGGCCGATTACCCAATAATAGTGGTTTACGTCACCACCAACCTGTTCATTATTGGGTCGATCACGCAACCAATCATACCCGACACTCGGAAGGCGCGCATTACAAATACTGAATTACCATATCGGTAATCCAGTCGGTGCTGCCGCCCCGTGCCTACCGGCTATGTAATTAATACTAACTATTCCCGACACACTCATACACAATTAAAATTTAATTCATGTCCTCCGCTATTTACAACTATATACATACTTTAAAACTATTACGAATCGCCCCAAACTCTACCGACGGATCTATATATTTTCATCTAAAATTAACTAAGCTACTAATTAAAATAATTAATTAAATAATATATGTGTGCGCGCTATATACAAGAATATACACCGACACATAGGTGTGCGCGCACCGTCTATATCTATATATATACATTCTAAGATGCCGCGGTATACCGTATACATTAGGTATACCGCGACTCCTACTCTACTCACGCTCCCCTCGCTCCGCGCGCTCCCACCCATTATCCCACTACGGTCGCTCACTCGAGCGTCTTCGCGCGCGCAACACTCTCGCTGCTCGAGTGATCCCCCCTTCCCGCGCACCTCGCCTAGTGCCGCACGAGCGTCGCCGTCGGTGCCGCGTTCCCCGGTATACGGGTGTAAGGTGGGGGGAGCACCCTGGCTCTCCCGACTACTAGCACGCAGTTCGGGCGTGCGCGCACCCGTGCGCCATCTCAGCCATCGTCGTCTGCTGAGCACGTGTGACGGTTGAGGTTAGGACGCCGCCTAACCTCCCGTCTTGTTGTCATCAGCAGCGGATACGCCAGGTATCGTGAGACGACCTGGGCTCAGTCCTTGGCTCACGATACCTCTCGGCCGTGGTCTCGTCGTTCGTCGGCTCCGTGCTAAAAACATACCCATACCGTGGGTATCACTACTTATTTAAAAGTGCATCGGTGCACTTCGGTCCGCCTGCGAGGGATTCGCTACCTGCGACGCGATCGCGATCTAACATAAGTTAAATGTATGCATGCACATGACTTGTAAATACAAGCCATGTGCATGTACTTGTACGTTGTACGTTTTACAACGTCACATGTTATGATTACCATAACCTCACTTCTAATCCTTTCCTAGCATGTAGCTGTCAGTTACTGTGTGCAACTGCATGCTTCCTTGTCTCATTCTAATTAGGATTATTATTCATTAATTAACGTTTTACAGCTTCCTGGAGTTCTTGTCGTTGCTCGTGCTGCTCAGTCTAGCACCTTGGGCCATCGTAGGCTGCTTTATGGTCCTGGTGCGATGCCTCCTGGAAGCCGTTTAGCCTCTCCTGATGTGCTGCTTCATTGTGCTAGGTGGAAGGAACCAGGAGAAGTATTGGGAATTTGGGTTATTGGGTTATTGGGTTATTGAATTTGGGGAGCTTATGGTTAGGTTAGGTAGGTTTAGAGATGTGAGGGTAGGTAGGGTAGCTTATATTGGGACTCGCTTGCTTATATATTTGACAGGTATAACATACCTTGTCACAATGTTTGAAAATCGACACCTGATTTCAGCGCCATTCGAAGCCTCAAGATCGAGCGGATTTTGATGGAGGCTATAGCTCCGACATCCTCTTAAAGTGCGCTGGACAGCATAATTCAATAAACTGTAAATCTAATCAAGATTTATGTTGTGTGAACTGTCTACATAACAATGAGAAATACGGAAGTGAATATAATACCAAACATATAGCTAATGATAGTGAAAATTGCCAGGTTTTAATAAACAAATAAAAAGACAAATTAACAACACTGAATGCCCAATGATAGCGAGATACGTCGGTAAAATAGGTATTGTCAATAAAAATATAGGAAAACCAGTAACTACACGGAGTATATCGGTATTATCGTTACAGGCTGCATCACCAATCAACTCTAACATTAAATAAATGGAGAGTAATGTAGAACTTGTAAACAACTTACAAAACAAGATTGTAAAAAAGGATACAATTGTCAAAAAAGTCAACGCTATCAATAAAATTTTCAAAAATAATGTAGAAAATATTATGTTGTGACAAGGTGGATTTAATCCACTTGTCATAGGTCCCAGCAATACCGACACGCCAGGTGGTGCGTGTTCGGTAACATATAAGAGCGATAAGAAGCGCTACGACCAGTGCCTCATGTTATAATGTATATAAAGATTAGAAGCCTATATGCTAACTTTAACAATTTTCAAATACTACTTGATAGCCTTGACAGCAAACCTTTTATAATTGTATGTACTGAAACTTGGGTTCCAGAATTCTAAAATTATTTCTCCTTAACAGGTTACAAAATATATTATTATAGCAGCTCAATAAACAAATGTAATGGTGTTGTAGTGTATATATCTGATGCTTTATCTGAACATACAGTATTCATACAAATTAGAAAAATGAAAATTTTACACACCATAGTGCAAATTGATAATCATACTAATTTCAGATATCTACACTATACCGATCACACGATTTACCAAAAACAGAATATACTTTAAATTAAAAAAAGTTCTTAAGAGAAAAGCAAAACGTCAAAAATCATTTCATTATAGACGATTTCAATACAGATATACTAAAATTTGTTTGGATAGTACAGAAATACGTAGACAACTTTATGGAAAAAGGTTTTATTCCTGGTTTTCAAACGATAACTAGACCGGGCAACAATATAGATAATGGCTCATGCATTGACAACATTTTTGTTAAAACCTCATCAATAAAAATAAAATCGTATGAATTATTACATAGCCTCACTGATCACTATCCATTATTTTTACAATTATGAAGATTCAAGTAACACTTGGAAACAGAATATTACAATAGATATCAAAAAACTCAAAATACTAGCCAGAAGAGAAAACTGGAATGAAATCTTGTCAATGCGTGTTCCAAATTTAGAAGAATTCTATTTTTAATAAAATAAAAAAATGTACAGAATATACTACTCAAACTAAATTCGTAAATAGTAGACTACTATCTTCAGTACCCAGGAGATATTGGATAACAAAAGCAATAATTATATATTGTAACGTGAACAATTTGAGATAAATTAATACTTTCTCGCTGTAACTGTGTACTGAAAAAAGTGTCAGTGAAAACAGAGAGACGCGCACTGCTCTTTCTGTATCACCTTAGACTGTAAGTGTGTATCTGTTACATGTGTGCGTTGACGAGACCGAAACATAGAACACGCGCCTTGCTGTTCCATGAGCAGTTCGTTTAAGTGTGTTGGTTTCGACTTAGTGTTAAAGAAGAAAAGAAAGAAAAAGTTTTTATTTTAATTATTTTATTTTGTTCGACTACTGGGGAGCGCGAAGTGCCTCCATCAGTAAGGAACTTGTAATAAAAATGGTAAGACTTAACTGGATAAGTCCCTGTTGTGCGCCAAATTAATATTGCACAACTCGGTTAAATAAAATAAACAAATTGGTGGACAGTGTTCTTAAAACAATACTTATTTATTTACAATAAGTTACAGTTTACTTTTAAAAACTAAATCGACACATAAAGGGTGTGTGGGTGTCGCGCTCAGCGGTCGGTTAGAATCTGAATTTAATGTGTAAACGAGACGAAGTTGTTAGTTAGGATGTGTAAGGGAAAGGGAAAAAGGGAGGTGTTGTAGGTGGGTTTAAACTGAAAATTTAAACTATGATTGGACAAGGAAAATTTCTTTGTCTTTGCCTTTTTGCACACATGTGCAGTACGGGTGGTTCGAAGACACAACGGTCGAATTGTGAGGAGAATAAAAAAAAAGGTCGCGTGGACCGCTCGGGCCTACTCTGGGATTTTCTATACGTGACATTGTACATATTGTCGTAATAATCTAAACTTATTTTTTTTTACATAGTTTTTTAGAATATAACATGAGTAGATAGATTTATGAGCGCAGATGTGTCGCATAAACAAATATTCGAAAATATCGGTACATTTTTCCTACTGTAATTTTACTTATAATATATGACTTGACATTTGCTGTGAATAAGAAAATAATAATGTGAATACGTTTCTAATGTAGTAGGCAGAATTATCGTGTAAATTCAAGATATTTTACAATAGCGAAGAATTAAAATATTTTGATCTGCTACGTTGCTCGGGCCCGACGTGCGCGCGCAGCTTCTCGCGTCGAGTCGCCCGTCGGCCGCCGTTGTCTCTCGCGCGCCGTGTGGCGAATGCTCGCGACCAAGATTACACGAGGCGGACGACGTTGCTTGAGCCGCTGCTTCCCACGGAGAGGACGTGTTCCCGGTGATGCAGTTGACCAGGTAAGCCTTTATGATCGTTCCGTTGTGTTAACTTATCGGCTAATGAGTCCACTCCGTTACAGGTGCAGACGGGACGGCCGATACTCGACTCCTCTCTCACTCGCTCTCACGGTGGCCGCTCAGCTGGTGCGCGTCGGTCCTTGCTGCTGCTCTTCTTGGAGGCTGCGTTGCTGCGGGGATTTCTGGCTGCTTCCTGGGTAAATATCTAGCTCTCGAGGGAGTGCTGCGTATTTATTATTAGTTATTAATTGAGAACGTCACATGTTATGATTACCATAACCTCACTTCTAATCCTTTCCTAGCATGTAGCTGTCAGTTACTGTGTGCAACTGCATGCTTCCTTGTCTCATTCTAATTAGGATTATTATTCATTAATTAACGTTTTACAGCTTCCTGGAGTTCTTGTCGTTGCTCGTGCTGCTCAGTCTAGCACCTTGGGCCATCGTAGGCTGCTTTATGGTCCTGGTGCGATGCCTCCTGGAAGCCGTTTAGCCTCTCCTGATGTGCTGCTTCATTGTGCTAGGTGGAAGGAACCAGGAGAAGTATTGGGAATTTGGGTTATTGGGTTATTGGGTTATTGAATTTGGGGAGCTTATGGTTAGGTTAGGTAGGTTTAGAGATGTGAGGGTAGGTAGGGTAGCTTATATTGGGACTCGCTTGCTTATATATTTGACAGGTATAACATACCTTGTCACAATGTTTGAAAATCGACACCTGATTTCAGCGCCATTCGAAGCCTCAAGATCGAGCGGATTTTGATGGAGGCTATAGCTCCGACATCCTCTTAAAGTGCGCTGGACAGCATAATTCAATAAACTGTAAATCTAATCAAGATTTATGTTGTGTGAACTGTCTACATAACAATGAGAAATACGGAAGTGAATATAATACCAAACATATAGCTAATGATAGTGAAAATTGCCAGGTTTTAATAAACAAATAAAAAGACAAATTAACAACACTGAATGCCCAATGATAGCGAGATACGTCGGTAAAATAGGTATTGTCAATAAAAATATAGGAAAACCAGTAACTACACGGAGTATATCGGTATTATCGTTACAGGCTGCATCACCAATCAACTCTAACATTAAATAAATGGAGAGTAATGTAGAACTTGTAAACAACTTACAAAACAAGATTGTAAAAAAGGATACAATTGTCAAAAAAGTCAACGCTATCAATAAAATTTTCAAAAATAATGTAGAAAATATTATGTTGTGACAAGGTGGATTTAATCCACTTGTCATAGGTCCCAGCAATACCGACACGCCAGGTGGTGCGTGTTCGGTAACATATAAGAGCGATAAGAAGCGCTACGACCAGTGCCTCATGTTATAATGTATATAAAGATTAGAAGCCTATATGCTAACTTTAACAATTTTCAAATACTACTTGATAGCCTTGACAGCAAACCTTTTATAATTGTATGTACTGAAACTTGGGTTCCAGAATTCTAAAATTATTTCTCCTTAACAGGTTACAAAATATATTATTATAGCAGCTCAATAAACAAATGTAATGGTGTTGTAGTGTATATATCTGATGCTTTATCTGAACATACAGTATTCATACAAATTAGAAAAATGAAAATTTTACACACCATAGTGCAAATTGATAATCATACTAATTTTCAGATATCTACACTATACCGATCACACGATTTACCAAAAACAGAATATACTTTAAATTAAAAAAAGTTCTTAAGAGAAAAGCAAAACGTCAAAAATCATTTCATTATAGACGATTTCAATACAGATATACTAAAATTTGTTTGGATAGTACAGAAATACGTAGACAACTTTATGGAAAAAGGTTTTATTCCTGGTTTTCAAACGATAACTAGACCGGGCAACAATATAGATAATGGCTCATGCATTGACAACATTTTTGTTAAAACCTCATCAATAAAAATAAAATCGTATGAATTATTACATAGCCTCACTGATCACTATCCATTATTTTTTACAATTATGAAGATTCAAGTAACACTTGGAAACAGAATATTACAATAGATATCAAAAAACTCAAAATACTAGCCAGAAGAGAAAACTGGAATGAAATCTTGTCAATGCGTGTTCCAAATTTAGAAGAATTCTATTTTTTAATAAAATAAAAAAATGTACAGAATATACTACTCAAACTAAATTCGTAAATAGTAGACTACTATCTTCAGTACCCAGGAGATATTGGATAACAAAAGCAATAATTATATATTGTAACGTGAACAATTTGAGATAAATTAATACTTTCTCGCTGTAACTGTGTACTGAAAAAAGTGTCAGTGAAAACAGAGAGACGCGCACTGCTCTTTCTGTATCACCTTAGACTGTAAGTGTGTATCTGTTACATGTGTGCGTTGACGAGACCGAAACATAGAACACGCGCCTTGCTGTTCCATGAGCAGTTCGTTTAAGTGTGTTGGTTTCGACTTAGTGTTAAAGAAGAAAAGAAAGAAAAAGTTTTTATTTTAATTATTTTATTTTGTTCGACTACTGGGGAGCGCGAAGTGCCTCCATCAGTAAGGAACTTGTAATAAAAATGGTAAGACTTAACTGGATAAGTCCCTGTTGTGCGCCAAATTAATATTGCACAACTCGGTTAAATAAAATAAACAAATTGGTGGACAGTGTTCTTAAAACAATACTTATTTATTTACAATAAGTTACAGTTTACTTTTAAAAACTAAATCGACACATAAAGGGTGTGTGGGTGTCGCGCTCAGCGGTCGGTTAGAATCTGAATTTAATGTGTAAACGAGACGAAGTTGTTAGTTAGGATGTGTAAGGGAAAGGGAAAAAGGGAGGTGTTGTAGGTGGGTTTAAACTGAAAATTTAAACTATGATTGGACAAGGAAAATTTCTTTGTCTTTGCCTTTTTGCACACATGTGCAGTACGGGTGGTTCGAAGACACAACGGTCGAATTGTGAGGAGAATAAAAAAAAAGGTCGCGTGGACCGCTCGGGCCTACTCTGGGATTTTCTATACGTGACATTGTACATATTGTCGTAAATAATCTAAACTTATTTTTTTTTACATAGTTTTTTAGAATATAACATGAGTAGATAGATTTATGAGCGCAGATGTGTCGCATAAACAAATATTCGAAAATATCGGTACATTTTTCCTACTGTAATTTTACTTATAATATATGACTTGACATTTGCTGTGAATAAGAAAATAATAATGTGAATACGTTTCTAATGTAGTAGGCAGAATTATCGTGTAAATTCAAGATATATTTTACAATAGCGAAGAATTAAAATATTTTGATTAGATACTAAATTGATTGATATAGGTTTGTAAATTAAAATTAAATAAATGTATATGTGTACAAGTGTGAAAAAGTATAAAGTCTAGAATTAAATATTTCAACATAACAAAAAGTAATGGTTATAAGCCTTACATACAAAAATTATTGAGATCGATCGAGTCTCCTGACTGCTTCACTGGCTGCTCTTATATAGACTCTAGGTTGAGTTTCACTTTAGGGTTTCGCTTTTCTCGCTTTCGCCACCTATGCGTCGCTCCCGATACTATATCTATGTAATATGATTTACTAATTAAATTATCACATCATTTCAATATACTTACACAAACTTTCGCTCAAGTGTTAATTTATTTGTAATTATTTGTTTATAAATAATCATTAACTAATTTTATTTATTACAAAATCACAAATACGAACTTTCGTAATTTTTTTTTATATATTTGTCTGACTTTTCTTAACTCAATACTATTTGTCTACATATAGTTAGAGTGAGGGGTCACAATATATCATGTGAAACTAAAGAAACGTTATATAATGTTTGGAAGCTAGATCCCAGAAACATTACGGCAGAAAAAGAAAATAAAACATGAAAGAATACTACAAAAAGTCATGAAGGATGCTAAATTAAAGTATGAGCAATTACAACTAGAGAAAAACAGTGATTATCTTAAACACCTGTGGACATTGATAAAAGAAAAACTGAATAAAACTAAAAAAGTAAACTATCCGATTACTAAAATTTATGATAAACACAAAAAATTAGTTACGGGTTCAAAAGATATTGCTAATAACATGAATTAATTTTTTGGTAATATTGGTCTATAGCTTCGCCAGAAAATAAAAGTTACCAATAATTCTAATTTAAACCTACCAAGAGCAAACCCAACATCCATTTGCCTTAGTCCAACTAATAGTAATGAAATTTCAAATGAAACTGAAAAATGGAGGGGTTGATAACCTAAATACAAAAACCATTAAGACACTTTCAAGTTTCATGATAAAACCAATCAGTACATATCATCAACTTATGTATAGAAACTACAATATGGCCAAATGCACTAAAAAACGCTGAAATTATACCCATACACAAAAGTAATGATCAAAAGTTTACTCAAGATTATAGACCAATATCTGGCTTTATCGAGAATTGTAATACTATAAATAAAAATCAGTACGGTTTTGTTAAAAATAAACGAACCAAAGACGATCTACAATCCATAACAAATATTATATACTGTTAAGTTTTAATATTTAATTATACATATTTATCTCATTTATTTTAATATTTGTTAAAAAATAAAAAAAAACAATTATAATACATTGCTATTTAAAAATACGATTTAAAATTAACATCTTGATAGATTATATTTTTGTCAAATGTATTCATACGATAATGTTTTCTTCATAGTAATTTTTCATGTCATATATTGTAAGCAAACCTAAGATAAAAGGAAAAATGTAAAGATAGTTTGGGAAATTTCTTTACTACACATCTGCGCTCTGAAATACATTCAAATAGGAGAATATTAGAAAATATTGTGAAAAAATATATTTAGCTTATCCGCAATAGCATGTACAATGACACGTATTGAAAAATCCCCGAAAAAGGCCCAAGCGGCCCGCGTGACCCACGCGACCCTTTTTTTATTGCTTTATAGTTTAACCGTTGTGTCTTCAAACCGCGCCTACTCCACATGTTTGCAAAATAGCAAAGACAAAGAAGCATTCCTTCACCAATCAAACCTGAAAATTTCACTTTAAGCCCACCTACTTCAACACCCTTTTTTCCCTTTCCCTTCGAGTCCAAGTTAACAACTTTGTCATTTTTGCTCTTCAAATTTGATTACAATTCAACGCCGAGCGCGAAGTACATGCACTCTTTTAAAACACACTTTGTTACGCGTCGACTTAGTTATTAAATATAAACTGTAACTTATTGTGAATAAATAAGTATTCTTAAGAACACTGTGTCCACAACCTTTTATTATTATTTTATTTAACGGAGTTGCGCAATATTAAGTTGGCGCGCGACAGAGACTCAAACTAGTTGAGCCTCATTACAAAATAAACATTTTTTGGTCCTTCGAGCCGGATTAACAGTGACAAATCAACCATCAGTTTATAACTAAATCGCTACATTATTTCTGTGGAAGTGTGTGCAATACAAATTCAACCATATAAAATCTTCACAAGTCATACAAATCATATACAAGCAGCATAATTCATAAGTGAAGATTTTCATTATACGACCTCAAGAATCACACCTATTTCATCGGCGAATATATCATACCTTGCTACAACGAACTTTCATCGATTTTGATTTCTACAAAAATTTATTAAGTCTGAACATTGGCTTCAAGAGGAATTTACATACATTCACGGAAGCCCATATCATCATTGTACGAATCTTCAATCATCAAACAAACTTCAAGGATTTCATTAAGTAAGTTCATCAATTATTGAATCACTAATTTCCTTCATTTTTCTTTTATCCTACTTCTAACCAATCGTAAAAAATGACTTCAACTGAATTAAGGGAATTGAAATTAAAACGTGGAAATTTAAAAAGGCAATTGACTAATTTTTTGAAATTTTTCAATTCAATTACTAATCTTTCTGAGGATTACGATGAAGTTCAATCGCGTTTTAATGAAATAGAGTATATTTTACAAAAATTTGAAGACATTCATTTAAATTTAACTTTAATAGAAGAAAAGGAGGAACATGAAATTTATAGAGATGAATTTGAAAATACATTTTATAATATCCGCAAACTAGTTCAACAATTTTTGAAACAATATTCTCCATCCAATACTGCAGACGCGAATTCAGTTACCTCAGTTCAAATGGCAGAAAATTCTAATGTACGGCTTCCAAAAATTGATTTGCCTTCTTTTAGTGGAGCATATGATACATGGCTTTGTTTTTACGATACATTCAAGTCTATGGTTCATAATAAAACAAACATATCAAATATCGAAAAATTGCATTATTTAAGATCATGTTTAAAGGGAGAGGCCGCATCGTCATTCAATCTTTAGAAACTACTGAAGATAATTATACAATTGCATGGAGTCTATTAGTCGATAGATACGATAATAAGCGCGTTATTGTAAAAAATCATTTACGTTTGCTTCTCGGACAAACGGCATTCTCAAAGGAAAATGCATCAAATCTCAGAAATCTTTTAGATAATATAAATACTCATACGCGAGCATTAATTGCTTTAGGTTCATCAGAAACTTGGGATGATATTTTAATTTATTGTTTAACCTCAAAATTAGATCCTATCACACATCAAGAATGGGAAAAGTCAATTCCTAGTAAAGAATTACCTAAACTAACACAATTCATTGATTTCTTAAACATTCGTTGTCAAATTTTAGAAGCAACAAATTTACAAGTCTCAAACTCGTCTAATCAATCATCAAAAAATTCGTTCAACTCGCTTAAGAAAAATGTTTTAACTATTACGCAAAGAAAAGATTATTGTAACTTTTGTAAAGGCGAACATAAAATTTTTACATGCGAAAAATTTATTAAAAAATCACATTCGGACAAATTTGAATTCGTAAAAAAGGAAAAACTTTGTTTCAATTGTTTACGCAAGGGTCATAACAACGATAAATATTTCTGCAGGCCCTGCAAAAAATGCGATAAAAAACATCATACATTATTACACATAGATAAACAAATAATAACTTCTAATGAAAATTCAGCACCTCCAAGTACCTCTGTAATTAATCATTTACAAGTTAATTGTACAGGTGAAATTTTATTAGCTACAGCACAAGTTATTTTCTTAGATAATTTAAATAATAAAAAAATAGCTCGTGTGGTTTTAGACGGTGGAGCTCAAGCTCATTTCATAACTCAAAGGTTTGCGAGTCTCTTAAAATTAAAACAAAATAAAACCTGTATTCCAGTGTCTAGCTTAAATAATATTGAAACCAATATTAATAGTACAGTTTCAGCAAAAATTTCATCACTTCTTGATAATTATTCAAAAGAAATTTCCTTATTAGTAGTACCACAAATAACAAACCCATTACCGTCTCAGCAAATTAATATAAAACATTTAAATATACCACAAAATTTACCATTGGCCGATCCCACCTTTTATAAAACTTCAGAAATAGACGCCCTCATTGGAGCTGAGACATTTTATAAAATTTTATGCATTGGTCAAATACCTATACAAAATCAAAATGCAGTTTTGCCAAAAACTAAATTCGGTTGGGTTATCGCTGGTAATATAGATAACCAACGATCAAAGGCTAATATTTCATGTAATTTGGTTACCAATACAATAATACGCGATATTTCAAAATTTTGGGAGCTTGAAGAAACTCCAGAAGTAAAATATTTTTCTGATATTGATATGAAAGTCGAACAACATTATTTAGATACTGTAACTAGAGACGAGATAGGACGATATACAGTTAAATTACCTTTTAACGAAAATAAAAATAAGTTAGGTGAGTCATATTCTCTCGCTGTTAAACGTTTTTATGCATTAGAAAGAAAATTAGATAAAAATCTAGAATTAAAACAACAGTACATTGATTTTATACCTGAATATGAAACATTAAATCATATGACTAAGGTACCTACTGGTAGTCATGACAATACAGAGTATTTTTTACCGCATCATGCAGTTTTTAAGGATTCAAGTACGACTATCAAACTTCGCGTAGTTTTCGATGGTTCAGCAAAATCGAGTAATAATTTTTCTCTCAATGATATATTACACATTGGTCCATCAATACAAGACGATATCTTTTCAATTATTATTCGCGGACGCATACATAAATATGTTTTAGTAGCTGACATTACAAAAATGTACCGACAAGTAAAAGTCGACAAACAAGATCGAAAATATCAAAAAATTTTATGGCGCGAATGTAGTGACGATAACTTAAAAGAATACGAGTTGAATACAGTTACTTATGGTACAGGCCCAGCATCATATTTAGCAATTCGGAGCTTAAGAAAATTAGCTGAAGATGAGAAAGAGAAATATCCATTAGCATCTGAAATAGTTTTACGCGATTTTTATGTAGACGACCTTTTTACCGGGGCTAATTCATATGAAAATGCATTAAAATTAAGAGACGAATTGAACGATCTATTAAATTTAGGTGGTTTTGAATTACGTAAATGGGCATCAAATGAAACAAAATTAGTAGAATCACTTTGAAAAATCTAGACTTATTTCAAAATCCATCATCATCGACAAAGGCTCTTGGAGTTCAATGGAACCCAAAGGACGATACGATACTTTATTCAATTACTACAAATGACATCGAAAAACGAGAAACAAAAAGAACCATTTTTTCACAAATTGCGCAATTATTTGATCCAATCGGTTTATTAAGTCCTGTTATAGTGATAGCTAAATTAATTATGCAAAATTTGTGGAAAATAAACATTGACTGGGATGAGTCTGTCCCGCAAGACATTCATACTGAATGGACAAACTATAAAAATCATTTACACTTATTAAATCAAATTTCATTCAGCAGACGAATTCTAATCGATGAGCCGAAAAATATCCAAATTCATGGATTTTGTGACGCTAGCGAACGAGCGTACGGAGCTTGTATATACATTAGATCAGTCGATATAAATAAAAAATGCTATACTCAACTTGTTTGTTCGAAATCCAAAGTCGCTCCTATTAAATCTCAAATAAACATTCCTAGACTTGAACTTTGTGCAGCCTTATTGTTAGCTAAATTATATAAATCATTAACGTCAATATTACCGATAAAATTTCATGATACTTATTTCTGGTCAGATTCTACAATAACTTTAAACTGGATAAACACACAACCAAGCTTATTAAAAACATTTGTTGCAAATCGTGTTTAAGAAATCAGATTAATTATTAATCCGAGTCAATGGAAGCATGTTCCTACTAATGACAATCCTGCAGATATTTTATCTCGAGGACAGGTAATTGTAGATTTTATAACTAATGAAGTATGGAAAAATGGTCCCGAGTGGTTGATAAAAAATAAAGAGGTTTGGCCACATTTAACCTTTCGTAAAGAAGGAATACCAGAAATGCGTAAACAAGTTGTATTAAAAATTGTTTTGAATGACAATTCAATTTTAACAAA
Source organism: Theocolax elegans (assembly GCA_026168455.1). Taxonomy (NCBI): domain Eukaryota; kingdom Metazoa; phylum Arthropoda; class Insecta; order Hymenoptera; family Cerocephalidae; genus Theocolax; species Theocolax elegans. The sequence continues at coordinate 17,314,948 of CM047429.1, read as the reverse complement.
ATTTTCATCAATCACTAGATTCACACGAGTAATAGCTTACTGTTTGAGATTTGTAAATAATACATTGAAAAAAGGCGACAAAAGAACGAGTTTTTTATCTGTTGATGAAATAAAAAATTCACATAATCGCATAGTAAATTTAATTCAAAACCAACATTTTTCACGCGAAATTCATGATTTAATTGAAAATAAAGCTATCAATAATAAAAGTCGATTAAAATCATTAAATCCATTTTTAGACAAGGATAAAATATTGAGAGTGGGTGGCAGATTAAAACATGCAAATGTAACTTATGATGTGAAACACCCAATATTATTACCTAAAAATAATCATGTTACAAATTTAATTATAAAAAATGTGCACGAACAATCATTACACGCAGGTGTACAAAATACATTATGTCAGATTCGATCGCGATATTGGCCTATAGATGGCAAAAATACTGTAAAGAAAATTATTCATTCTTGTATTAAATGTTACAGATTTAGTAAAATAAACAATAAGCATATAATGGGAAACTTACCAGAGAATAGACTGACGCAGGCTAGACCTTTTTTAAACGTCGGTGTTGTTTACTGCGGTCCTTTTTATATAAAGGAGAAAAAGTATAGAAATCGAAACAAAGTTAAAGTATACGTATTTTAATAATTCTGTAAATAGTAATTTGGCAAATGAAGGAATAACCTGGCATTTCATTCCACCGAGATCACCTCATTTTGGGGGGCTTTGGGAGTCAGCAGTAAAATCCTTTAAGAATCATTTTTTACGAACCGTTGGTAATACTCTTTTAACATTTGAAGAATTCAACACACACATTATTGAAATCGAAGCAATTCTCAATTCTCGTCCATTAACCCCATTATCTTCCGATCCTAATGATTATCAAGTCCTAAGTCCCGGACATTTCCTTATTAGTGATTCTATGATGAACATACCAGACATAGATTTTTTAAATACTCCAAGCAATAGGTTGTCAAATTGGGAACTCTTACAACAACTAAAACAACATTTTTGGAATCGATGGCATAAGGAGTATTTAAATCAATTAAATACAAGAAACAAATGGCAGTCAGAAGAAGAACAAAACATTTCTGTAGAAGCAATGGTACTCTTAAAGGAAGATAACCTACCACCTTTAAACTGGTCCATCGGAAGAATAACAGAAACTCATCCTGGCGATGACAACGTTATACGCGTTGTTAGTGTAAAAACTACAAAAGGAATTTATAAAAGATCTATTAAAAAAATTGTACTTTTATCACTCAATAATTAAATATTCTGTTATTTATATAATTGATCACAAGTGATCAATGGCGGGCGGTATGTTAAGTTTTAATATTTAATTATACATATTTATCTCATTTATTTTAATATTTGTTAAAAAATAAAAAAAAACACTTATAATACATTGCTATTTAAAAATACGATTTAAAATTAACATCTTGATAGATTATATTTTTGTCAAATGTATTCATACGATAATGTTTTCTTCATAGTAATTTTTCATGTCATATATTGTAAGCAAACCTAAGATAAAAGGAAAAATGTAAAGATAGTTTGGGAAATTTCTTTACTACACATCTGCGCTCTGAAATACATTCAAATAGGAGAATATTAGAAAATATTGTGAAAAAATATATTTAGCTTATCCGCAATAGCATGTACAATGACACGTATTGAAAAATCCCCGAAAAAGGCCCAAGCGGCCCGCGTGACCCACGCGACCCTTTTTTTATTGCTTTATAGTTTAACCGTTGTGTCTTCAAACCGCGCCTACTCCACATGTTTGCAAAATAGCAAAGACAAAGAAGCATTCCTTCACCAATCAAACCTGAAAATTTCACTTTAAGCCCACCTACTTCAACACCCTTTTTTCCCTTTCCCTTCGAGTCCAAGTTAACAACTTTGTCATTTTTGCTCTTCAAATTTGATTACAATTCAACGCCGAGCGCGAAGTACATGCACTCTTTTAAAACACACTTTGTTACGCGTCGACTTAGTTATTAAATATAAACTGTAACTTATTGTGAATAAATAAGTATTCTTAAGAACACTGTGTCCACAACCTTTTATTATTATTTTATTTAACGGAGTTGCGCAATATTAAGTTGGCGCGCGACAGAGACTCAAACTAGTTGAGCCTCATTACAAAATAAACATATACACTAACTTACAAGGAGAGTCCAGAACCTTTGCAAAACGGAACCTTACCAAACTCTAGGATATGATTTCTACTATAAAAATATGAAGAAAGCCGATGTTTTAGATTCCAATGTCCTCTTTTATGATATTTATAAGCAAATAACGAATAATGTCGCTGAAAAAACCATTGACTTTGATTGCCTATAACTCGGAAACAAGTAAATATATACATTTAAATTTTAAATGAAAACTAAGCTTGAGATGATATGTTTTGAAAAAAAATGAAGCTCAAATATCTTAATTTGATCAAAAGTAATGGAAAAAATAAAATATAAATGCTTACGGTGCATAGGGGTTGAAAATAATCGAAAGTGGTAATAAATTATATTTTGTTTTACTTTATCAGAATCAATCGCAATAAATAGATTATAATGGTTATATCGTGTTTTACACGTATTTTTATTATTTTAAGAGTTGTAGGGTGTTAGTTTTTGCAATCGCGCAATCGGCATCGAACTACCTTAAGGGGATGTCGGAGCTATAGCCTCCATCAAAAGCCGCTCGATCTCTCGGTTTCGAATGGCGCTGTAGTCAGGTGTCGATTTCTACGATAAACGTACTTAAAACATAAATTATAAATTTTACAGCTACGTAGAGCTGTTGAAAGATACTTTCCCCCCTAGCTATGACTAAACTTAAGGTAATTATAATATTACTCTTGGAAGCAAATGTTTATTTTTTTAAAGAAATGTGAAATACGTCTCATATTCAATGAATCTATATCTGCCGTAATGCTACACGCAACGTATTTCACATTTCTTTAAAAAAATAAACATTTACTGCCAAGAGTAATATTACAATTACCTTAATTTTAGTTATAGCTAGGGGGGAAAGTATCTTTCAACAGCTCTACGTAGCTGTAAAATTTATAATTTATGTTTTAAGTACGTTTATCGTAGAAATCGACACCTGACTACAGCGCCATTCGAAACCGAGAGATCGAGCGGCTTTTGATGGAGGCTATAGCTCCGACATCCCCTTAAGGATAGGCTAAAGCAAAAGTTTCCCCAATTGGCCGAGGAGCAAGGGGGCACTGGGGCCAGGTGGTAAATACGTAGTAATAGAATAAAAAATAATTTATTTGTTACTGTAGGATACATTATCACAAAAATATTTAGCAGAGCGGCCAATGCTAAAATTATTAATTTTAAGACCCGAAACAGTGAAACAAATTCGTATTTTCAACGCGAAATGGGAAATACGGAGTCAGTGTTGCGGACGCTCTACGTTTGCTACACTTTCTCGACACGGTTTCAAACGCTTTGACGTTTTGATGGAAAAGTAAGTATTTGGTGATGCAGGTGGAATAAAATAGCAAATAACTTTCTTGTCCAATAAGCGGTTAAAATTTTACAAAATCCTCACATGAGTTGAAAGTCGATGAGACAATCAGTGTAGCAGACGACATGCATTCTTCTTCTCCGCCATGGAAAACCGTTAAATCCTAAATGTCCCGGTAGATGGCGACAAGCACATTTCATTATCAAAAGTACTTGGTTCTCAATTCGTTAATGAATTTTTCAGATTTTAAATTAAATTATTTCTACATTTTGGTGTAAAATTACACAATTGCAATTCCAACTTTTATACGTGTCTAATTTTGTGCGTTGAAAAGCAAAAAGATGTACAAAACTTTAGTGCTATATAAAGTACATAAAAGTTACATGTATAGGTATGAAATTTATTCTAGAAATAAATAATATAAATAACATTATAATCAAACGAAATATTTAGTTATAATTAACAGTATTGCAGCAAATCATTCATAATATTTGAATGTACATATATATGACTTGCTGTCTTTTTTCTTATTTAATTGATATAAAATATTGATCACAATATTGATGTTGTATGCGTAATATAATAATTTTTGTCTTATATCACAAATATTATAAGATAAAAACATAAATAGGTAAAAAGTGGTAAATTTTCAGAAAACGTGCAAATATAAAATATAAGCGTAACAAACATGCAGCTATTTCAAAAAGGTTTTGAAGTACATTATCATTGTAAAACATTATAAACACATGAAAGGGTTCTTTACGTTTGCCACACATTCTCGACAGGATTTCAAACGCTTTGATGTTTTGATGAATAAGTAAGTATATGAAGATGTAGGTGGAATAGAACAACAAAAAAATTTCTTGTCCGATATGCTGCTATAAATTTATACAGCCCTCGCATAAGTTGAAAAGATACTAGACATTAGTCTAGCGGACGACACGCATTCTTCTTCTCCGACATGGAAAACCGTTAGTTCCTAAATGTACCGATAGATGGCGCAAACCACACATTTTATTAATGTATTTGGTTCTCAATTCGTTATTCAATATTTTAGATATTTAAATTAAATTGCTTGTCAACATTTGTTAATGTCAAGCTGTAAAAAAAATTATCTAAACATTAGACATTTTTTTATGTACTTGTTTATCATTTGCTGAAAATCTTTGATTTGTTTTGGTTAAAAATGGTCCCAATCATAATAAAGTGCATTTTAATCCCCTCCAAAAATCAAACTGTTTACACAGTATAATATTTATGTCACTAAATAGTTGGATTTCACAGGATGGATTTTTTAGCCTGACTCTTATCTCCATGCTCACGGTCAAAATGTCGTTTCGGAGCCTACGGGGGAGACTCACTGACCTTTATTCCTGAGGATAAGCGTGAATAAATGTTTATGTTTAACGTGTAGTACCCCGTATGAATTGAAAATAATAGGCTGATTATTACAACAAATGTATTTATTTACCGTTTGCTCAGAATATTTCATTTTGTTCAATCAGTATATATTCAAATGTTACGAATCATTTGCTACAATACTGTTAATTATACAGCCTATAAATTGATAAATAGATATTTCGTATAATATTTCATATAAATAAATAATATTATTTATATTATTTATTTCTAAAATAAATCTTATCTCTATTCATGTAATTTTTATCTACAATTACATAGCACTAAAAAGCCTATGAAGATCTTTTTGCTTTTCAACGCACGAATACAGGTATGTATAAAATTTTGAATTCAAATTGTGTAGTTTTACCCCCAAAATGTAATGGAGAGATTTTTAATGAACAAAAATATTTTTTATGAGAATTGAGTAAACAATATCCAGTAGATAATTTTGACAAACAATTTAATTTAAAAATATGAAAAATAACGAATTGAGAACCATGAACCATGAAGTACATGAAATTTTGGTAATGAAATCTATGCTTGGCGCCATCTACCGGGACATTTAGGACCTAACGATTTTTCATGGCGGAGAAGAATGCGTTTCGTCTGGTACACTTGATGGTCTCGTCAAATTTCAACTTATGTGAGGATTTTATATATTTTTAGCAGTATATCGGACAAGAAAGTTTTTGCAATTTTATTCTACCTACAGCACCAAATACTTAATTTTTCATCAAATAACCAAAAAGTTTGAAACCCTGTTGAGATAGTTGTAGCAAACGTAAAGCGCACGCTACACTGCCTCCGTATTTCCCACTTTGCGTTGAAAATACGAATTTGTTCCAATGTCTCGGGTGTTAAAATTAACAATTTTAACATTGGCTACGCCGCTCTGCTACTTATTTTTGTGATAATGTATCCTAGAAAAACAAATAAATTATTTTTTATTCTATTACTACGTATGTACCACCTGACCGCAGTGCCCCCCCGCGAAACACGATTTTTTAGCTTGATTAGATCCGCATCTATAAAAGATTCTACTAGCTTAATACTTAAGCTAGCATCACTAGGTGAAAATTCATAGAATCAGGAATTAATTAGCTACAAAGTAGTTAAAAATGATGGTATAATTTTTTTTATTCTGTCCAAATGACCTTCCTAGCTTAATATACTCCATTTCGTACAAGCACAAGTTAAAGAATTTATTTTTTGATTTTTTATAAGTACATACAACAACTACTTTGAAATCTTCAATATTACATAATTTAGTGCTACAAAATCATTTCCAGTTATTAACAAATTAGCAACAAAATATTTGTGTTGATATCTCTTATAGATACCGAGTAACGATGGTGGCTATGCTAGGTTTGGACTCAAATTAGAATAGCCACTATTTCTCGGAACCCGCAAGAACTACAAAATCAATTTTGGTTGAACAAATTAGCAACAAAATCTGATGTAGATTTTTATTTGGATTGTAAAGTGGATATTCTAGCTTTTTAGACGTAAACGAGAGCTAATATCAGCTGCAATTTCCATTACCACTTTAGTGTAATTCTTACCCTTAAAAACAGGAAATACGTGTATAACTTTAACGTCAGAATTTCGAACTCCATTCATATTAGAATTGACAAAATCAGCCAGAATGTCTTCCGTTTTCCTCCCAACTTGCACCCCATGGATTAAAATTCCAGGATTAAATTTAGAATCCTTTTTGACTTCAAGACCTATACCAGATTCAGACAGACGTTTCCTCGTTTTATCCAAATTCACCGATTTTGCCTCAATGCGTACACCGTTTTCAAATTCAACGTATATCGCTTCGTTTTTTCACCATCTATCAGGAAGCGTGGTTCAGATTACTATTAAAATCACTTAGGGGAGTCTGTTAACCTAAATATAACTTTAAAATTTGGCATTCTTACAGGTATTTTTATACACTTACCATTTCCTATGGTTTGGAGATTTGTAGACTTTATATGCACGAAAAGTTTCCTCTATTCAAGAGATTCCGATTTCTCGGTAGGTTTTTCAAATCAATTGATTAGGTTTTGATATATAGCATCTTGAAGAGGCTCTTTTTTCAATAATCGCCAAGTGTGCACCACTATAAAAAAAAACTATAAATTGAATGGGCTGTAACTTACAGGAAATATTCCTTGAACCAAGATAAAAACCGTTGATACGATAAAGTTTTACAAAATAATAAAGACTAACTAATTCATAGAAAAAAATATCAATATTTACAATACTTTTAATGATAGTAGTTTAAGCAATTCTCATCTAGGAGACGTTCAGTTAGCCTGGAATTAAACAAACAAATAGTCTTATTATTACGCGACTTGCGAGTTTTACAATCTTAAATTATCTAATAACTACGTGCCCTAGTGGACGCAACTAACGTGAAACGGTAATAAACTGCGGTGCAACCTTCGCTTAAGGAAAATTACGACATGTGCTTACGACGTAGATAAGATAGGAGCTATTCGAACGTGTGCTCACGAATCCTCTACGGTACGGTAGGTGGGATCAGCATGTGTGCTCACGAGGTGACGGAGAACGGGATACTTCCACGTGTTCTGACGAGAAAGTCAAGGAAAGGTTATCTCCCACGTGTGCTCACGAGGAGAATTAAAAGCTCGGATGCGGTTACGGTGACGGTGACGGTCGGGTTGCTGCAGACTGCTTGCTGGTGGTTTTGGCGGGTCTTATATACCCGATTCTGCGAGAGCGCGCATGCATATAAAGCCAAGTTATTGCTTGCCAATGGTCATATTGACGAAAGTTATTAGACATCAAATATTAATTTCAATGAAAATTACTTCCAATTTATTCGCTTATAACACCAAAACACATCAAGATAAACAATCGAACTAAAAACTAGAAGAAAGTTGAGTTAAAGTAGATATTATCTAAAAAAAAGAAGTTAAAATATCTCCATTTGGAGTAAAAAATGAAGAAAATAAGAAATTGAAGAATTTTCGGCTAAAAAAACAATAAACTTTTCATAATAAATTTTGGTTAAAATATCTTCAATTATAATTATATTTAGTATTTATTATTAAATCGCACTTGTGCATTGATTGCCTCATTGTTTTAATTTAAAATAAATAAAAATTCATCCAGGCTACGCTAATACACCTCTTGAGGATCTATAAGGCTAGTCAGTTTTCACCTCCTATCTGGACGACAATCTTCGTAGGTTCTGAGCGCGCTGATGTTTTTATTAATAAGAAAATTATGTGGAGTTATTATTGTTATAAATATAATATTTAATCTTCTGGAACTATTCAAACGTAGTATATATTAAATCCCACTTTTGCACTATTAACTTCATTGTTAAAAGTTAAAATAAATAAAAATTCATCCAGGCTACGGTAATACACCTCTTGAGGATCTATAAGGCTAGTCAGTTTTCACGTCCTATCTGGACGACAATCTTCGTAGGTTCTTAGCGCGCTGATGTTTTTATTAACAAGGGAATTATGTGGAGATATTATTGTTATAAATATAATATTTAATCTTCTGGAACTTTTCAAACGTAGTATATATTAAATCCTAGTATATATTAAGTCCTATAATTGTATGATTGACCATTCCAGCCGAGACACTTAATTTAAAGGGTGCTGTGATTTTCTACACAATGAGGATTTGCATCCGCCCAATGTCGACAATGATGCATATTTAAAGATTCGTTCTTTTCGAATGTTATATTAAATGGAAAAGCAGGATTTTGATCTATGCGGTTCATCATATCTAAAGAAAATTCGTCCCGGCGATCGTAATAACCTTTATTTAACGTATGAACATGTTTTACTGTAAAAGGAAGAAATTTAGGTGCCCAAAGAATTGTATGAACAACGTTGAAACTAGTTTCTTCATTAACACCTGACCTTGGCCTCTTTGTTCTTAGTAAATCTTGCACAGTAGTTGTTGCATCAAACCGTCTAATAGATTGTTTAATAGTTAATGTTGACATTCCGACTACCCCATTCCTAAACGTTTCCTTAATAACATTTCTTTTTTTTCACCTAATCGATCCATTTATTTAAAGTAAAATGAACACTAATACTAGTTTACATCTAGTCCAAATCCACACTTGTATTTTTTATTTTTGATAGTTTAGTTAGTCATGTAATTACGTTCAGCACGATTTAATAATCGGTAGATGTAGAAAATCGGATGCTCGAAACCTTCATCGTTCAGTTACGTCAACACCGCACCTATTGTTAAGTCACTTGCGTTCTTTGGACGGTAAATGGCTTATAAAAGTCTGAACGGGCTAGTACAGACGCCTCAGCTAACGCAACTCTAAGCTAACGAGACGCCTCTGCCTGTTCCTCGCCACAACCCCAAGCCTGCTATTTACGCAGCAACTTGGTAAGAGAAACCTTCATGTCAGCTTTTCGATTGATGAATCGAGAATACCAGCGTACCATCCCAAAGAAGGATCTCAGCTGTTTGACATTACGAGGAGTAGGGTAATTAAGGACTGAATCGACTCGTTCCTCATCAGGCGCAAGTTGTCCGCGCCCAATTTGTACCCGAGGAACGTTACATTGGAATAGCAAAACTCATGCTTCTCTCGATTCAGTTCGAGCCTAGCGTCGTTCAACGTTTTTAGTACGTATTCAAACCACTTTAGATGGCCCTTAAAAGTTTCGGTAATGACGATCAAGTCGCCTAACAAGGAGAGAGTCACGTCTCCGGGAAACAGATCTTTACCAAACTCTACGATATGTTTACTACTATAGAAATATAAAGAAATGCAGAGTTTTAGACTATAACGCTCTTTTTTACAATAGATACAAGCAAATAACGAAAAATCTCGTCGGAAAAACTCTTGACTTTGATCGCTTATAACTTGGAAACAAATAAATATAGGCTTCCAAACTTAAATCCAAAAATAAACTGAGATCAGGTAGATTGGACTTAAAAAAAGGTGCTTAATTATCTTGATTTGGTTGAAAATTATGAAAAAAAAGAATTTAACGATATTTTGATGACTATTTCAAATTAAATGATTTGCTGATTTTTTAGGCCAAATTGTCTTCTTTTTTTGTTTTTTACATAACTTTGCGACGCTACTTTTCGTCGGAAAAAATCTAATTGGATTAAATTATAAACCGGCGGAGGTTCCGTCGTAGCGACGTTGAAAATGGCTAGATATCGCCGATTTGTATTTGATTAGGCGCCTGACAATATTTAAATTAAAAAGAATAATTATTTTACAAAACTACTCGGCAACCCGGCAAATCCTCACCTCGACTCCTCGTCACAGAGGGAATCCCGACGGCTGACCACCTCGGAACCGGCGGCTTTTAGAGTAAAGGAAAAATTACTGGAATAACACTCACGAATTCAATATTTCACCACAACTAATATTTATTCAAAAATTCAAAAGAGATTATAATTTCCGGCACCGACACAATAGTGAACGCGATTTGCGACCGGCTCACACACGTGCACACAATCTCTCACACTCCGTTTAATCCGTCCGGCAAATAATAAAAATATAAAAGATAAATGTTAATAATAATTCGGCCGCCCGTCGGGCTAACCGTAACTATACTCGCCTAATTAATTTTCAACTCCAGCCAACTCGACTCACACCTCGATTCTACTTCTCGACTACTACTCTACTCCACTCTACTTCTACTCTACAAAATGGCTACTCTGCCTCAAACACACTACTCTACAACTAAATCGACTGCCTCGTCGGACGATCAGGTAGCGAATCCTCGAGACCCGCTTCTTCATCCGGCTCGCGGCGTGGCTTGATCCCCAAAATTAAGGATTTTCCTCCCCACCCTATCGCTATCCTTCTGTAACTTACTCTACACCTTATCTACCGGCGTTGATTAGGGTGGTTGATTGCGTGATCGATACGCGTAGTTAGCCTTGATCTTATTTCCGTCAAGGCCGATTATCCAATAATAGTGGTTTACGTCACCACCAACCTGTTCATTATTGGGTCGATCACGCAACCAATCATCCCCGACACTCGGAAGGCGCGCAATACAAATAATTAATTACCATATCGGTAACCCAGTCGGTGCTGCCGCCCCGTGCCTACCGGCTATGTAATTAGTACTAACTATCCCGACACACTCACACAACAATTAGTATTTAATTTCCGCACTATTTACAACTATATACATACTTTATAAAATTATTACTAAACGCCCCAAATTCTACCGACGGATCTACATAATTTTTATTTAAAATTAACTACGCTATCTAGCTAAATTAATTAATTATATAATATACGTGTGCGCGCTATATACAAGAGTATACACTAACACATAGGTGTGCGCGCACCGTCTATATCTATATATATATATTCTATTATGCCGCGGTATACCTTCGCATGCATACATTAGGTATACCGCGACTCCTACTCTACTCGCGCGCTCCCCTCGCTCCGCGCGCTCCCACCCATGATCCCACTACGGTCGCTCACTCGAGCTCTTCGCGCGCACTACACTCTCGCTGCTCGAGTAATTCCCCCCTGCCCGCGCACCTCGCCTAGTGCCACACGATCGTCGCCGTCGGTGCCGCGTTCCCCGGTATACGGGTGTAAGGTGGGGGAGCACCCTGGCTCTCCCGACTAGTTGTACGTAGTTCGGGCGTGCGCGCACCCATGCGCCATCTCGACTGTCGTCGTCTGCTGAGCACGTGTGGCGGTTGAGGTTAGGACGCCTAACCTCCCGTCTTGTTGACATCAGCAGCGGATACGCCAGGTATCGTGAGACGACCTGGGCTCGGTCCTTGGTCTCACGATACCTCTCGGCCGTGGTCTGGGTAGTGATCCGCGTACTACCGTCGGGTATCGGTCGCGTCGTATCTCGGCTCCGTCGCTAAAACATACCCATACCGTGGGTATCAGTGTTTATATTAAAGTGCATCGGTGCACTTCGGTCCGCCAGCGAGGGATTCGGTACCTGCGACGCGATCGCAAACTATTATAATGTAAAAGTATGCATGCACATGACTTGTAAATACAAGCCACGTGCATGTACTTGTGCGTTGTATATTTTACAACGTCACAACTTTTAAGCAAATCAAGTTTATTAAGCTTCTTTCTTTTAGAGTTCAATTTACTTGATCTTAGTTTACTTTTGGATTTAAGTTTGGAAGCCTATATTTATCTATTTCCAAGTTATAAGCGAACAAAGTCAAGGGTTTTTCCGACGAGATTTTTCGCTATTTGCTTGTATCGATCGTAAAAAAGAGTGTTATAGTCTAAAACTTTGGCTTTCTTTATATTTTTATAATAGTAAATATACCCTTAAGTTTGGTAAATATCAGTTTCCCGGAGATGTGACACTCTCCTGGTAAGTAGCCAAACACATGAGGTTCCACTTTAGACCCGAAAATTGCATCTATAAGCCGTGCAAAGGTTTTGGGAGCTTTCATGAGGCCACAAGGCATTCTCGTGAACTGCTACAGTCCCGATCCTGGTATAGCAAATGCAGTATAATGCCGGCTTGCCTTGATCATTAATATTTGGAAATATACTTTCATCAGACCAATTTTCGATCTGTGCCTTACGTTACGCAACTTATCTAATACAGCATCCATATTAGGAATTGGATGAGAATCACGTTTTGTGACTGCATTAAGGTCTCGAAAATCGATATCGATACAGAAGCGATAACTTCCTTCGTCCTTGCGGACGATGACCGGAGCAGCTGACCAATCACTCGCACACGTTTCAATAATGCCCTTGTCAAACATCTTTTTGACCTTACTCTGGGCAAATTCGAGGATCTTGGGAGACATACGTCTTGGCTTATGACGAAACGGTCTTGCGCCAGGTTCAACCTCTATGTGGTGCTCCGTTAACGTCGTAAAGCCATAGACATCTCCCGAGGGCAAGAGTAGGCTTTCAACTAACTCTTTGACTTGTTTCCGCAGGTCGCCCTGTATCTCGATTATACCATCACATTCAGCGGAAATTCTCGAATATTATAAGCTGTATCTCTGACAAAGTGTCCCTCTATTGAGGGAGGGCATTTGAATCTGTTCACGATCACTCTGAAACAATTAAAAACGTCGTATCCTCTTCTCTCTCGTTTTGTGTTCTTTATCAAAGCTCTATGCGTAGCTCTTCGTCATTTATGATACGGCCATACTCATTCAGGAACTCGATTTCAAAATCACGTCAATCTCGAAGAACTGAACATTCTGCGATCTGAGAACTCTTTGTCATTTTTAAAGTCCTGCAAACGGTTCAGAAATTCTTTTGCACCGGTTGATCTCGGTCGTTGAGTTATGGTTGGACTGACGTTTGTGAGTACGTCTTTCCGTACATTCATGACGACATTCATCGTTGTTTGAGGCTCTACTCACAGAACGATGGTGTCGTGATTTTCTGTTTAGAGCTGTGTATCTTGCCCTTCGCAAGTCTTAGAAGAGGTGTCACGACGTCTTGATTCAATCATCGGTTTTTCGTGAGATTGAATGCTGACGTCATTAGGAAGGTCATATCCATTCCTATCATAAACATATTGACGTTCGATTGCGTTGGCCTCGGATTGCCTGTTATCGTATTGTCTAGAGGTGTTCCCTCGTGACGCCCGACGGTCGGCTTCCGCCTGCAAACCCATTCAAAATGTTGCATTGGCACTTCACTCTCTCTAGTACCAAGATGTCCGCTGTTTCTCTGATCCCCAATTGGGAGGTAATGTACGGGTGCATAAAACTCTCCCAAGTGAACAGTCGTCACGGTCGTAACCGTCGACGTAGTGGTTATGCATGAGACTGCAGCCGCAGAGACAGGAACATAAGGGATTGCAGCCGTGGTCGTGCTTGCTGCCGGTACCTCACCAAACCGTTTAGGTATAGCACCTGTTGATGCTAATCCTGGGCTTTGTGCAGTACTCATTGACGAGTTTCTGGACAAACGACTTGGTGACCGAGCTCCATCTTCTTCAAGAATAGGTGCTCTGTCACTAGCAACCCTTTTGCGATCCGACATCTCGGACTCGCAGGAAACTTCAGTTCCTGATGGGACCACACTCCCTTTTCTGAAACTCGGTTTTCTAATTTCCCCTACTTCTTGACATACTAGAGGTTTATGTGCAGGCTCTGCCCTTACATTCTCATCGTACTATGGGAACCATGGGATTTCCAGATTAATGTCTACACATCTAATACGGTGGCGCAAAAGGCGTTCGCGGCACTCCGCCTCTTCGCCATTTGCCTTTAAACTCAGATGCTCCAATTGGGCATACACTGCCTCACGAATTCTCGACGAATATCCCTAGCTATGCGTGATTCACGCATAAGCTGGTCCATTCGGGCTTCATAGCTGCTGGCCATTATTTTTTTCGTTACCAGCAGCCAACGTATTTAGATAAAATCCCTAATGTTTCAAATACCTCGGAAGTATCCAATCCTCGATCGGAAATTATTTTACTGGACTTACCACAATAAAATATTTAATATACCGAACGAGTGAAAAAAAAATTGGCGTCGGCTTATTTACAATAAATTTTAAATTTGCACCGACTAGTGTACCAACAAAATTATTTCACTAGTCCAAATCCAAAAAATTTACTTTTAGAGTAATTTATTTCGTCTTTAAAAGGACAAAACAAATAAATTCTGTTGGTTAGTTGTGACAAATCACACACTTAATACTCGCACCAAATTAAAAAAAATTATTCAAGTCGCTTACAAGTCTCAATAGTTGTTGTTTATAATAGTGTCTTGTGATTCATACAACCAAGACTCTATATAATTATTTTGCTTCTTCAAGCACAGATAATTATTAACAAAAAAAAACCTCAAAATATTTCAATATCGTCGGTAATTTACCAGTAATGGTAAATTTTGACGATTTCCCAAAATACCTATTCGCCAGTTACAGTCCAACAGATTCCTTACTGGCGAAATAAGAATTTATTTTGTTACGGAAATTGAAATAACTTAACAATAAATTAAAAAGAAAATAGTAAATTATCAAGAAAGGAAGGGAGAAAAAAATTAAATTATTTATCTCGCCAACGAGGCTAAATAATTATTTTTAAAAATATAGTATCTTGAGATTCACACACTGAGGATCTATTTATTTATTTTCTTATTCAAACACAAATAATTTTCCTTTATAATTCACACTTTTCATCGGAATCCTTTGATAGCTTTTATCTTGCAAGGAGTTTTTTGAATTTGTAAATGTTTTAGGCCTATTTTGTTCAGTTGAGGTGATTCATCCGATTCTGATTTCTATGATGTTCCAAAGGTACGTTTTCCGTGCCTTGTACGATTTATTGCTTTTCGTCTAAGCACCCGTTGGTTTTTATATTCCTTCTAGAAGTTAACTCGACTGCACAAGTGTTCATTTGCGTACAAAGTATGTTTCTTTTCGAGAAATACTTCAGTAGGACATTGGTGGCCTATTCGTGTATAAAAGTATATGGCGTTTGGCCATCGTATTTTCCTCCATCCCTTCTGCCTCTTTGACTATTGCTGTCTTCGTCTCTCTTCGCTTCTTCCCCGTTCTTACTCGCTTTAAATACCAAAATTCCTATTTTTCGTTGCACATTTATACAAGTATTAATTGATTTACATTGAATTATTGTTTAAAGTTATACATTTATTTAACCAAACATAAGGTAAAAATTGGTAAACAATAAAAAAATAAATAAAACCATCACGCAATATCCATTATTAATATTTTTCTTTTACTTAATATATAAGGTTATTTATATAAAATTTAATATCCGGACTGTCGTTAATATATAAGAAGGGTGCGATTTTATGTTTACTTACAGTATCTCGCTTATTATTGCTCAATAGTACAAAGTGTATTTTAATTCCAAGAAATTATCCTTTTACATAATTATCTATGCCGTATTAAGTGCAGAACTCTATTTTATTTCTAGCACACATTCTCCATTCGGAATTTATCCGCTTGCATTGCTGTGAAAAATGTAATTAAATTTCTTATCTATGTTCGGTCCTCTTCGATTCCTATGAATACCATGTGTATTTGATCGTTGTTATATCGTAGATATACGGGAGGTCGTCGCTCGTCTTTACTCAGCTTGAGTAAAAGAAAAGTCTCACTTACTAGAAAGTATATATTATTCGGTCTTTCCGAGCCAATTTGTGTTACTCAATATTTATTCAAATATTGCACAAAACCCTCTTTATTAGCAACTTACTCGCATATCGCTAAGCTTTAAATGTTGCCAGAGGTATTAGAAAATTAATTAAGGAAAGATCGAGAAAGAAAAAAATCAACGTCCCCAGGTCGGGATCGAACAAATATTGAGTAACACAAATTGGCTCGGAATAACCGAATAATATATACTTTCTAATAAACACATGCCCGAGCGATTTAGAGTCAAAATTTAAAAAAAGTCTCCCGAATTCTTTTTTACTATTTGTACAACTGTATTATTTGACTTATCCTTCTTTTATCAAAGATGCCTTCATTTATTCTTTTCATTTTTTATGAATTTTTTTTTCTTTGTTTTTATTAAAAAGACATCTAATATTCTTAACTTTTTTGTCGGTTCTCTTTAAGTTTTGATATTATTTGTCCTTTATTAATTGTTCGGATGTATTTATTGTTATACTACTAAAATTATTTGTCTAAATTCATTTTATTTTTTTGCATGTACTTAGTTCTTAGATTTTAAATTGCATACAATTATAAATTAATTGGATTGAATGTATTTGTAATTTCAAAAACCAGATGACTTTGAAAATTTTGTTGAATTCTCTCATGGGGATTCCTGCAATATACAGTGCGATATAGAAGAATGTAATTGCGATTATTCTATGTGATTAATGTAAGAAAACAATGTTTTAAGCACTTTTTTCGATGCGGAACAAAGATAAATTAGTCTTCTTATAAAATAAATTTTGAATCAGAAACGTTAATAAATATCAAGTTATCAAAACGTGCGATAGCGCCTGATGTAAGTATAGTGGGTGCGTAAGCCATTATATATATAACTAGCCTCTCCAATTTTTCACTTTTGTTAAAATTTGTATTAAATATCTTATTTTTAGAGTTGACTTTAATGACGCTTTCACTTTACGTATGAAAAAAATATATAACATGATAGCTTCTGATATAATTAACATTCTGCTTCAACATGTAATGAATCTTAACCCTTTACTGCTACACTTCACTTGAATAACATAACTACCACACTGGGATATTTCGTACCACACCATAAGAAAATTGTATTGTGAAACAGTTATTGATATAAAAATATTTATTACACAAAGATTTTTTTCAAATTTCTTTTGATACAAGTGTTTAAATTAGACTTGATGTTTATTAGGATCATATATATCTTAGAGTGGCAGCCAAGGGTTAAAAAAATTTTTTTTGTCATTCTAACCTATATACAACAAATTTGATACCAATTTTGATGTTCTGATAATAAAAAATTCTATTCTGACCTGGTGCGAGATATGTTTTTTTATCTCGTGAAAAAGTTCTATTTGGTCATTTACTTAAGGTCAATTATTTTAAGGGGTAGCTTACAATGTTTGGGGTGGTAAGTAAAAAAATGCTTGAACACGTTAAATGGAATATTTGATAAAGCAAACGGAAATGCTTTGTTATATTTTCTGAAGCTCAAATCTTGGTTTTCATAGAGTAAAAAAAAACATAAAAAATCTAGTTTGTGTAAAATATAAAATAAGGGTTGCAACTCCTGCGGTTATAAACATATAATGTATCTTACGTGTCATATGACAAATACTTTGTACTTGGTTACATCTAATAGTATATTATGTAACAGGAGTTATTTTATATACAAGTGTGCAAAGTGGGTGATTCAGGCATCGATGTAGTTTGTCGCCCGTGTAAGGATTATCTACTTTGAACACGTGCCGAAATTTGAGCGAGTCTGATAGTGCATTGCTGCAATAGTGTGCAAAATAAAAGTTATACGCTAAATAGTACTTTCCCGCACTAGTGCGCAAATACTACATTACGATACAAGCAGTGTTGCCAGATAGAGATATTTTTTCTTTGTTGCACAGTATGACTTCATTTACATTAGACATTAAAGGACAGTAAAACCCTAAATGGTAACCCTGGATACAATTGCGCAAAGTAGGTGATTCCCACACGAGTCGGATTTGTCGCCCGAGCGAAGCGAGCATACGAGTGTTAGCATATGAGTGCTAAAACTAAAGATTAATTGATTCGTTTATTATTATCATTTCACGATTATTTTTTTTTAAGACGTAGTGCATTTTCTAATTAGAAAATATAATTGTACTGTTTGTTTGTGCATAAGCAGGTACTTCTTTTTGTTTTCAAATGAATTAATAAATAATTGTGTGTACTCAAATTATTGTGTTTTATTATTTCTTATTATAATTACATGTTTTTTTTTATGTGGATGATCAGCGCCCGCCCCGGCCATCAGCGGGCGCCGATCAATCTTTTCCCTCTCGCTGTCTCTTTCTCTCCGTCTCTTTCTCTTGCTCTCTTTATATTTTTTTGTTGAACTTTCCGCAACTTGTGTTGAAAAGTAGTATACGATACTCGTGCGGAGTAGTGTTCCCACTCGTGCTCCTGCCGCCCTCGCTACGCTCGAGCGGCAAACGTCGCATTCGCGGGATCACCTATTTTCCGCACTTGTATCGTAATGTACTATTGTCTCTCATAATTTTGAGCACAATTGCAAGAAAATTTTATTTTGCGCACAGAGTTAGGAAATAATATTTTCTTAATTGCGCATATGAGTGCGCAAAATAGTACATTCCCGCACTAGTGCGCAAAATAAACTTTTCCTGCAATAGTGCTCAAAATTATCAGAGACAAAGTGATTTCAACTCCGTACCACCTTTTCACCCTCGCTTTGCTCGGGTGCAAACATCGGTTCGGGGTGAAATAATTTTTTCTCTTATAATTGTGAGTACTGTTGCAGGAAAATTTTATTTTACCCACTATTGCAGCAATGTACTATCTCGCTCGCTCAAATGTCAGCACAAAATGAAATCTTTGCGCAATTCGTTAGGAAAAATAGTATACGATACACGTGCGCATAGGTGACTCCCACACTCGTCTTTTTGCCACCCTTGCTTCGCTCGAGCGGCAAATTCGACCCGTGTGGGAATCACCTATTTTGCGCACTTGTATCGTAATGTACTATTTCCTGCAATAGTACAATGCAAAACTGGGAAACAGACAGATTGCAAATATTTTGCAGAATACAGTAAAAAATTTTAAGGTGGTACAATTTATTTGTTTAAAAGTTATTCTACCTTCAAATCCTTAAAGTAAAAAGTTATCTTCTGTTTGTATATAACATTAATAATAATAATTATTACATTACTGTAAATAATAATATAATATTTTTAATAATTAACAGTAAAACTGAGAATGTCTTATTTAAAATAAAGAGTTAATATTTGCTGTTTAATTAAAGCAATCTGATTTTGATAATCTATGTGTGAACTAGCCCGTAAACCAAAATATAACAGAGAAAGCTTAAGTATTTAGTATCTCGTCTATTTAAATCCACTAAAACATCATAATTGTAATTAATTACAAAATATAATAAAAAGAATAATTCGTTAATCTATATTCAATAATATATTTCAGTTACGTCTGGGTAAAATATCAAAGGACAACTATTGTATCGCAAAAAGAGTAATTAATCAGACTACGGAATGAGGAAGGTCACTGAGACAGCACAATTGAGTAAATATTGTACGCAAGAGGATGAGGAAGACACCAAAAATCGAATGAATCAATCGAATGGTTCTACAATCCTTGAAGAAATTTTCTACATATCTTCGAAACGAAATACTCTTTACAGGGTAAGACTAACTGAACGTGGGTTGAGCTTACGGAAGGAAAATAATTATGGTCCTAGTACGACAGAAACAATTCTAGTGGAAGATATCGTTGGATGCAGGTTAGTCTATACTTTTAGTTCGACAATATTAAAGCAGGTAGAATGAGAATTCTGACTATCAATTAAAGATTATCTTCTATTGTTTAATTATTTTTTAATTTTTGTACATATTACTATCATATTTTGTATCTTTATCTAAAAATTATAAGATATTAATTCATTGATCTCGATAACCGAGATAATACGGATCTCGCGAGTTTACCGTATCAAACGCGTAGCGCGCATGCGCGAGCGAGGCAGAAGACGAGTAAGTAGGATTCATTGATAGTATCGTTTGGATTGCCGCGTCGTACGCAAAGGAAGTAAGCACGGGTATACCGATCCATATGGAGGCGTGATGGGAGACAAAATAAGGGAGAGAAACAAAGAGAGAAAAAAAGAACAAAGGAGTTTTGTCCGACGTCTTAGCAGAATATTACGCGATCAAGTGACATTACTAGATCAAGTAAGTCCTGGTCAGGCGTGTATTCACGCGAACGAATAAGCGATTCGCGACCGTAGTCGGAATGCGTTCAGAACACGTGCGCACGAGAGGGTAGGAACTGTCGCCGAGTCTCTCTCACTCACACGAGTATATCTGTTTAGTGCACCCGAGTGTTTCTCACTCTGGCTACGTATCCCCCGCGATCAGTTTACTGATTAACCCTTTCGTGCATATAAGGAACTGACAATCATAACGTCTCTGAAACTAGAAAATTTCGATGTCCGGCATCGAGCTGAATCCAAATCTGGAGTCAGATTTTGGAAATTATAATAATTGGGCCCAATACCGAAGGGGCCCACTGTTAGAATGCAAAGTTTAGAAAAATAAAAAATACCATCGTATTCTACATAAGATTTTAAGAAGAAATCATTCTTGTCATTTTTTTTGATAAGACACACCAATTTCAAGTAAAAAATTATTGAATTTCTAGGATATCGGACCCCTGAATAAAAGCAGATAAGTATTTGGAATTTTACAATTTTTTACTGGAAAATAGAGTGTCTAATCAGAAAAATGATAAAAACAATTTCTTCTTGAAATTTTACGCAGAATACGTTGGTATTTTTTGTTTTTCAAAATTTTCAATTTTAAGATTGGGCCCCCTCGGTATTAAGCTTAATTATTGTAATTTTGGAAATATGACCCCAGATTCATCATTAGCTACTCCAAAACTCCATAGAAAGAGTTTAGTTCGCTTGGTTTGATGTTTGAGTCTCTTGTATGCGCGGGATGATAAAACATACATCTGCTTTTACTCAGGGGTCCGATATCCTAGAAATTCAATAATTTTTTACTTGAAATTGGTGTGTCTTATCAAAAAAATAACAAGAATGATTTCTTCTTAAAATTTTATGTAGAATACGATGGTATTTTTTATTTTTCTAAGAGTGGATTTTGCATTCTAAGAGTGGGCCCCTTTGGTATTGGGCCCAATTATTATAATTTCCAAAATCTGACTCCAGATTTGGATTCAGCTCGATGCCGGACATCGTAATTTTCTAGTTTCAGAGACGTTATGATTGTCAGTTCCTTATATGCACGAAAGGGTTAAGCCAGCTATCTCGTGCCTGTCAAATTCCGCGCGTACCGCGAGCGGACCGAAACAGCGTATCTCGGATTTATATTGCGGCTGACGCACACACACTTACACTTATTGTTTATTTTATTGCATTCTCTTTATTACACATCTATTATTAATAAATCAACTCGTTTACTTAGATAGTGCGTAGTAATTGATTCTACCCGCGTTGATTTCCTATCCTAACGGCGGATACCGCCAGACCCCGCGGGTGTGGTACTAGGTATGATACTGGTGACTAGCCGAGCACGGGTATCGGCGAAAATACGTTCCTCACACAGCGAAAGCGTGTACAGCGGTAAGTACACACACGGTAAATAAAACTTTCAATTTCCGGAAACGCCTATGAAATTTGCGCCACCGTCTGTCGCAGGTTAACTGTCGCATTGGGACGACGCATGCGCGCTGCTGAGCCCTGTTAACCTGCAACGGTCGATGGCGTTTTTCACAGGTTGGACGACTTCGCACGGAACTTGAGGATATCTCCGCCCGGTGTCGACGGGCGATCGTGACTAGACGATTAACTGTTTGGTAACTCAGCTCGATTTTCGTTACACGTTAAACCTGTGTAATAAACATGTGCACATGATAAGTAACAAAGTTTTAGATTTTGATGTGTTTTTTTAAAAATTTAATTTTAAATTGACCTACGTAATATAAAAAACAGTCATGAAATCACACAGCTTTCAGGAGGTATCGTATTAAGTATCCAAACCAAGCAGCATACGTTGGCCCAGGATGTCACACCGAACAGCACCGAGCATCAGCAAGGGACTCCAAGCAGCAGGAAAATATAATTAGTTAGATGTGATCTTAATTAGGAGAACACAAGGATGCATGTAGCTACATACAGATACTGACAGCTACATGCAAGGAGAGATTTTGCAAGTTAGGTTATGGTAACCATAACATTACAATAACTCTCAAATACTAGTTATTTTAAAATGAGAAGCACTCCCTTCGGAGTTAGTTGTTTACTTTGGAAGCAGCCAAAAATCCCCGCAGCAACGTAAGAAGAACGTAATATCGCAGCAGCTGGCCCGACGCGCACCAGCTGATGGAGCACCGCGAGAGTGAGTGATAGCGAGAATCTGTACACCTGTAACAGAGAAAACTAATTAACTGATAAACGTACATAAACATAATGATATTAAAGATTTATCTCGTAGACAGCATCACCAGGAACACCGTTCTCTCCGCGAAAAGCAGCGGCCACCATGCTACCAGTCGTCCTCTTCGTGTCCGTACGACCGTGAGCACTCACGCGCGGGACGACGGCAGCCGACGGACTACTCGATGCGAGAAGCTGCGTGCGTACGATTTTGAGGGTGTGCGTGTGTGAAAGCCGCATAGAGCAGCAACTCGAGGAGACGATTTCCGCAGATCAAAGGTGGGTGTACGTCCTTGCACCGGGTATCCCGCGATTTTTCTTCTTTGCGTAAGTGTGCTTCCCCTTACTTTCCCTCCTTCCTTTTTCCCTCGTCGAGCCTGTCTTTATAAATTCGCCGCGATCGTACGCGGCTGGCGCCCAAACCATTTCTTATATATATATATATGTAGTGTAATAAAATATTATTCTTTTACCTTGAAGGTTATTTATACCTAATTATTACCTTGATAGTTATAGCGTGACCGTTACAATATATATAATTACTCTTTATTTCCCACATTTATAACCCATTCTTACATCACATATTCATTCCACCTATTATACAAAATAAAATAATATGATTCCATTCACTACCTATCTGGTGCTCTATTTTTCCATCAGAAATGGTTTTTATTGAGGTTACGTATTCTATGAATAGTGTCTAGTCTTATAACAATGGAAAGGACAAGAAACAAAAGAATTTCCAGTAATTAGTCAAATATATAGATTATTTGATTTCCTTTTCCTTTTAATATCATTATTTATCTCATAGGGTTTATCCATAAATTTGTAATCAATCAATTTAATTAAGAATTGTTAAACATTAATACCAGTACACTAATCAGTATGGCAATATCTTAGTTAATTAGGGAAAAATGAGAGTTCAATCATTCAGTTCGTCAAATTATATATCGTCGGTATATGTATAAATTTATTATCAATATTACTATCAATATTATTATTTTACTATCAAATTTACTCTACCTTATATTTATTACCTATGTCTAAGTGGGATGAGGTTGATTCTTTGGGTTTTAAGCAAACATTTCATTTTATCAAAATACTTGTGATTATATATTTTTAAAATAACTGTATGTCTTGTGACATTCCAAACTTGATATACAAAATTTCCGGCTTTTATTTTAGCTAAATAGCATAAAAAGCATTGCTACATAAGCTAATACTGCCTATTAGCTAATGTACACATATCGGATCTTCTCGTATAAGAGACTAAGATAGTCAAGCGGTAGAGTATCCGACTGATACGACGGGGTTCGATTCCTGGCCAGTGCAAATTTTTTTATTTCACTTTTAATGTTTAAATAATTAGATTAAACATTAAAATGTGGAAAATTGTAAAATTTATAATTTTATTATTTTTTTTTACATATTTGCCATTTTTGGTTAAAATATCAATCCGATAACACCAATAATGACAAAGTTGTTAATAATTAATTACCTGAATAATTGTTATTAATTATTAAAACTCAATTAAATATTTTGAGTGAAACCACACTAAAATATAACTTTTGAAATTATTATTTATTACAATTTACAATGAAAATTGGCATCAAACCAATTTTCAATGAAATTGTAAGTTTTACAATAATACATCACTAGCGTAACTATATTTATGCATAAATAATGCATCTTGTAAAACATCACACTACGTGTATTATATTTAAACAATATAATTATTCATACATTTATCATTTATTATAAAAGAATATCGACGAACAGCCAGCATACGACGTCACAGGCAACATACGGACATATCGATGCGTGTACATAAGATGCCGATGGTGAGGGACTTAGATCCTCAGCAAAATCAAGCTGAGTATCGAAACGGGAGAGTTTCCCCCACCACCGCCAAGCCTTGACAAAACCAACGGCTCTCGCTGCCTCGGCAGCATTTTCGACGAGGACGATGAACATTTCAGGCGACCTCTCCGCTGGTCGAGTCTCGCGTGAACAGACTCGTATAATGTTAACTGTTAGTTCCGCAAGCAAGTCATGTAAAGGGGTTTTTCCAATACCCAACATGAGTATATAATAAATTCTTGTTATTTGATTTTAATTGATTTTCTTTTAATTATTAAATGTTAATTTCCATCAAATTACCTATATATGGCAACCTCTTATTAAATCTTAAGGATATTAATGGCATTCTTAAGGTGACGCATGATGAGAGAATTTGATTTCTCTCAGCCCTACGTCACTGAATGCAATTGGAGATTTTTAGACTGAGATTGTGAATACTTCTCAATTCGTAAAGTGAAGCGTGATAAGAGAATTTGTTTTCTTTTTGAACTACGTCACTGAATTGAAGTAGTATCGCAATCATAAGTGGTTTCCAATAACAAATCAACTCGACGAATAAATGCTCATTCATCAATTTGCTGTTGGATGGGATAATATCTCTACCCTCCACAGATCGATGAATTAAATAAGATAAAAATTCAAAAAAAAGGAGATTCTCTCTTATTTTTTATTATGTGAATAAATTGGACCGTCACAGTCTATACAAGAGGGAAGACAATATACTATTTTAATTTTTCGGGTGCACCTTATAGGTTGCTACCCATTCCTCGTGGCAATGTGCACATGTTTCTAGGGTGTGTTTCTCCTCTCCTGTGGGCATTTCTACCAGCTGTGTTGACGGCTGCCGCAGTTTCAACACCCTTCCTTTCTTCGTCCAGTGTACGCCGTTGGGCGTGGGGCCAGGGTGCTGGCGGTTGCTTGTGGTACTTGAGGGGGGGGGTCTATTTTTAGGGGGAAGAGGGAAGGAATGAAGGCGCTGCATGGAGGGTTTTCTGGATTGGATGGGGATGGGGTTGGATATGGTGGCTCTGAAAGGGAGGTTTGAGAAAGGAGGGTTATGGAAAGCAAATTTGTTGAAGAGACAGTGGTGTTAGACAAGGTGCAGGGATAGGGATAAACTTGGTAATAAGAATTGGCGTAAGGGCTGATGGGATGAGGGATAGTACTAGGCGGTAGGTTGGTGCTGGAATGGTTGTTGGTATTGAAGTGGTTTGTGATGCTAGACGGGTTAATTGTGTTGGAGATGTTTATGGTGCTAGAGGGGCTGGTGGTTCTAGGGTGGTCGATGTTGCTATAGGGGTCGACGGTACTAGAGAGGTTGAGCAGGGAGGGATGCCGCTCCGCCGTATTCGCGATTGCGCAGGTGGCCTTCCTCGGCTTACCCCTACACTTCGGGCTCCCTTCTTCTTTTCCCAGGCTTCCATCCTCCTTCTCACCATTGGCGGGCCCTTTTTCATTCCCGAATTTACGTTTGCGTTAAAGGAGACGTAAATTCGATGCAGTTAGAGTGACCGTATCACTTCCATTGTTGGTTGTAAAGTCAACTTTTCTGGTCGTGGGAAGAGTGGTGTTTTTCCTATTATCGGCTGTCGATTTAGGAGGTTCCTTCCACTTTCCCCTCTTCCTCGACGGATCTCCTTTTCTGGTTGCATTATCTATAATAGTAAAAGGGTTTTTGGGAGCTGTTTTACGGGTTTTTATATATCTTTTAAGATCTTCAATTGGTATTTCAGTACGTTCACCAGTATCTTCATCGTGTATGATGTAGATTGTTGGTGAACAATGTTTGTTGACCCTACGAATTTCGGTGCACGTTTGGCTGCAAAATTTCCTTCTGCAGAAGATAACACACGGTTTTTTCATAGTAACATATCCCCGATTAGACAGGTAATATTTCTTCTATTTATATTATAGTATTTAGGTTGCCTAGCTGTTGCTTTGTCTATATGCTTTTTTACAAAGTCATATAGCGCTAGCAATCTTTTTATTCTATCACTCCACTTTTCTGAATCATTAAGAAGGATAGGAGATGGATTTTCAATGTGTTTCCGGATTAGGACTGCAGTTTCAGGATTCCTACCAAAATTTATGAACGTTGGAGTTAAATTAAGAGACGAGTGAACCACGTTATTTGAAGCAAAACTGAATTCTTTTAAATGTGAATCCCATTCTTTGTTATCTTCCGCTAAGAAACTATTGATCATAGATTTTAGATTACGGTTTACTCGCTCAACCAGATTTGCTTTAGGTCTATATGGGGAATAATGGTCTGCTTGATACCATACGTCTTTAAACGTTCTGTTACTAGCTTGTTAAAAAATTCAGTTTCGTTGTCCATTAGTAGGAATTTTGGACATCCTCAACAGTTTATTATCAGATCCTGAAAAGTTTATAACACACTTTTTGCGTCTGCCCTTCGTAATGGTTGCATTTCAACGTAACGAGTGAATAAGTCTTCAAAGACTATTGCATACTTAAATCCTCGCTTTGATGGTGGTTTTGAACCTATTATGTCCGCTGCAACTTCTTTCCATGGAGCATCAATATTACGAAGTCCCATTAATCCTGCCGGAGGCAATTGACAACTTTTGTGGATTTGATACTGATGAGGACCTGGAACATAAGAAGACGTGTCATAGAAATATCCAGGCCAATAATAATAAGTTGCTAGATGTGCGTTCGTCTTTTCTATCCCCAAATGTCCCGCTTGAGGCGCATTATGAGATTCGAATAGAGCTTGGGGTCTGTCTGATGCTGGAAGAACCTATTACCATGCATCAAGGTTAGGGAACAATGGGTCTACTAATGGATTTGGTCGGTAAGCGTACTAAAATCCATCCTCGATTTTATAGTCGGGATATTTCTTTGAAATTATTAATACGTTCTCCATTTTCTTTAGATACCATGCATCTTTTATGTGAGATGGAACAACGGCGGCAATTTCTGAGTTTTCCCATGCTCTCGATAAAGCATCAGGTGCTTGATACAAGGCACCTTTGCGGTTTACGAATTTAATGTCGTAACTTTGTAACACCGTGACCCATCTGGATAATCTCACTTTTGGGTCTTTTAGATTATTTAACCATAAGAGGCTGTAATGATCAGTTATTATTATGAATTGTTCACCTTGTAGATAACCTTTTAATCTCTCTGCTGACCAAAGAACCGCTAAACACTCTTTTTCGGTTACAGTGTAATTACGTTCTGCTTTGGACAATATACGAATCACATAATAGATTGGGTGTTCCTCCCCATCGATCGTCTGTGTTAGTACACCTGTTATCGCATAATCGGTAGCACCTGTTTGCAACAGAAAGGGTAGAGTTAGATCGGGGTGATCTAGAATTGGTGCTTGAGTTAACGCTTTTTTAAGCCGTTCGAAAGCTACAAGTTGTTCTTCGTGCAAATACCAACGAACTCCCTTTTTACTGAGCTCTGTTAATGGCGCTTTAATATTGAATTGGAGATTTGAATGAATGAAATAAATGAATTGATCATTCCGAAAAATCTTTGTAGTTGCTTCAGATTTGTGGGTGCTGGATATCCAACAATGGGTCTAATTTTATCGGGGTCAGTTCTCAATGCTTGTTCATTTACAACATAACCAAGGTATTTTACTTCAGCATAACATAATTCCGATTTATCTTGATTAATTTGTAGGTTGGCTTTCTTAAGTGCTGTTAATACTGTCCTTAACCAAAATACATGATCTTGAAATGTTTAGGTTACTATTATTATATCATCTAAGTATACGAATACATATGGTTTTCAGTCTAGTATAATTAATTTCTCCATAATTTTCGGAAAAGTAGCTGGACCATTGGACAAGCCGTAAGACATGCGTTTGAATTGATGTAGTCCTCTTCCCGGTACTGCAAAAGCGGTTATTTCTTTACTGTTTTCATCTAACAGGATTTGGTGATATGCCTGTGATAAAGTCCATTTTTGAAATGTACTTTACAGCTCGCAGTTTATCCAAAATTTTGTCCATGTTTTTCAACGGATATGGAAACTGCTTTATGATTTTATTAACTTATCTATAATCTATACAAAACCTCTATTTTCCATTAGATTTCGGTACAGTAGAATATTCTCCTGAAGATAGTTTTATGGTTCCCAGTTAGGCTCCCGGATTCCGTGCAAGGATTTTGTTAAGTCTGGCTGCCTCTGTACCACTTTCTACATTGTTACACAATTTTCTTCAACTTCTTCACTGGGCTAATCTGACTTGTTTCTGGTATTCGTTTTGTTTAATACTCCATACTTCCTAGTG
The DNA here is from genome assembly GCA_026168455.1 of Theocolax elegans. NCBI lineage: Eukaryota > Metazoa > Arthropoda > Insecta > Hymenoptera > Cerocephalidae > Theocolax > Theocolax elegans. The sequence continues at coordinate 17,286,351 of CM047429.1, read as the reverse complement.
TTCATCTTTATTTTGGGACCTGGTTTTCCTAAAGCAACTCTTTGTTTGTGTTTTTAGCTTTTGTTGATAGTCATTCCACCATGGTACTACATACATGGCTCTGACCTTTTTGGGCTTGCAACTTGCTTTAAAGGAACTGATTACAGCTCTTTGCAGTAGCAATGCTGCTTCATCTAGCTAATTTTTCGAGACAATTCTTTTTGGGAATGTCCTTATATTTTCCTTCAGATTTTCTCTGTATTTTTCCCAGTTGGATTGTCTTGGATTTCTAGTCCACTTTTCCTTATGATGTTGTGAACCCGAAATCATTAAGCAGATTTAATATATCCAATTTTTAATATATCTTAGGATGTTTCGGGAGCAAAGAGTCAGGTCAATGACTTCTCTCCTTATTACATTAATAAATATAGGTTCGTTGCCCCTATTCACTATTTCTAGATTGGTTGTGATGATGAACTCGAGGGGAGACGTGCCTCTGTCGTTCGTGTTCGTGCTTCCCACACCAGCTGGTGTGCGTTGGCATCACATCCCACAACTAGTGGCAAGCCCTCTCTCTCACAGAACTCTACCAGTCTCACTAGCTCCTCAGTAGGAGAATTCTGGTCATAGGATAAATAAGTTGACGCTATATCTATACGATGTGTTTTACCACCTAGTTCCAATTGCATAATTGTAGCTGCTTGGTCTGCTACACAAAGCATTGCTCCTCCATATTCCTCCAATACCTTTGACTAACCCCCTGTAAATGTAAGGTTCTTGGATTAGTGCTATGCCTCACTGCACCGCTGCCATTCGTCTGGCAAAAACTGCTTGTTGTCGAGGTGTCTTTGCTGCGGTGCAGGTTAGTTTGAATAACATTAATATTTATGTTATTTTTCGTCATTTTGAGGCTTAATACCCTCCCATCCTTACTTTGTCTCGGTCAATGAGTATCAAAACATCGCTTTCCTGAGGTCATAGTAGGCCTTGTTGTCCTGGGCCGCTAGTACTTTGATACTGCTTTCCGGTATACTAAGGATCAGCAGGGTCCCCTCCCCGTCCTCCCCTGTTTTCGGGTCGCATTGAGGATCCTTCATGCTCCCGTTTTTAAGTCTGGGTTGAACCTGTGCATTCTCGCCAGTATCGTTGTTGCTTCATCGGGTTACCCCGGAATTTATACCATCGCCCTGACGTTTTCTGCAGAAGTTCAAGCCCCCTGCCTTTAAATTGACTTTTTCCCAGGCTTTTATTTTCCCTACATTTGCAACGGTCCAATTCTTGAATAATTGGTCCGCTGTAATAAGGACGATGCCCCCCCTTGCAGAAGGAGTCCTCGAATCGGGGATTCAGCTGGTCGAGCGGTCTTCGGTCTCTTTTCTATAATACTTTTCATTTTGTTTTTTCATTATTTTTTTTTAATAAATTATCTGTTTAGGCTGATACAAATTCATTAAAATTCTATGAGCAGAGCTCAAACAGAAATTATTGTCTTGTTTACACATTTTAGCTTTCGTTGTGGGCAGACAAGAAACAACAGGCTATAAAATAAACTTAGCGAATTTCATATATATATATGGGAGATTCTATGTCAAGTAATCCGGACAAAAATTAAATATTGTTTTAAACAGTTGCAACCAACATAAAATCACTTCAAGAAAGTAAAAGAAAATACTGTGGATTTTGTTATAGATAGTCGAAAACGAGAACGTTATAGACAGTCAAAAAATTAAAATTATTAAAAAAATTAGCATTTTAGAATTTTTCACAATTTTTAACTCAAAAACTGTCAACTTTTTGTAATATATGTTGAATAGAGAAAACCTTATAAATTTAAAAAAAAATCCGTTAAAATTTTGTACATATATTATCACTTTTATTATATTTTAGAATCGTAATAAATCTTAAAATACAAAAAAGGATGTACGACCAAATATTTTTTGAAGAACCCAAATTTTTCTTGTAGCTCACAAAATTATCTTTCTTTTGAACCCCGACAGGTTTATGACCGTGCTTGTTAAGACGGATTATGGTATTTTTAATAAAATTAAAATTACGTAATATGCAAAATTGCATGTATTATATGTCATCGTTTTATTACAAATAGTGGCGGCAATAGCGAAATGTCTTTATTTTTTTTTCTTTTATTATTATTTTAACGTTGCTCTTTTTATGGTCCTGAATCGGTGCTAATCAGCGACGGAGGTTATACGATGTCTATGTTAAGAAAGCACTTGTTGAAAATACATTCCCCAGTGGTGCTTGTATCAATCGGCCGGGGCTTGGAATCGAACCTGGGACCTCCAGATTACGAGCCCGACGCCCTACCAACCGAGCCATCGCAAGCCTCACATAGAATAACATTTCTTAATTTTTTAAACCAATTTACTTATTATTAAATTTAATTTAATTTTTTTAGCCAATTTATATGTAGCATAACCCTAGTAAAAATGTAACATTTAAGATTAAAAAAACTCTAATGTTGCCATTAATTGGGCATTTATTGGGTATTTTATGATAATTGGCCATTTTATGACTAAAAATTGTTACATTTATTGTGATTTCTACTATGGCACTATTCTAATTATTTATAAGAGACTCTATACCCTGAGTTTTTTCCATAATAGATAGGATATCCCAGGAACAATTTCATCGAATAGACTAATATTTTAACAGTAACTTTCCAACATTTTTAATCCACTTAAATGAAATAGACCGTGTTATAATATAGTAAAAAAAATTATACTTGTCAAATTATTCAGAAAAATTAAAAAATTGTTTAATAAACAGCTAAATAATTAGTTTTTTAATATAATAACTAACATTAACGTTTCGAATTTAATTACAAAATTCTGTTTCATTTAATTTGATTAAAATCATAATTGTTATAATGTCAGTTTATTCGATGAAGTGGTTTCTAAGATATCCTTGGTATTAATTTATTAAATAATAAATTATTTAAAATGCGTAAAGCAATTAAATAATTAAATAATGAAATAATAAGGCTTGACATTTCCTTATCGGCCATTTTTTAATCTCCCGATTCTCTTAATTTTGTCGCATATTAACTTGCAGGCGGCCGGGGTGTACCGATCGGGACCGTATTTTTTAATCTTTTTCAATATTTGAAAAATTATAAAATATACATATATACTATAACCACATGTTAAATCAAGCTTAACGTAATTTGATACATGTATGACAAATTCTGTTGAAATATGTCGATTTTTTGAGGTTATGTCAGCCGTATTGGATACGCCATTTTGGATTTTACAAATCTGACCCCTGATTCGTAATCAGCGACTCCAAAAACCCTTATTTTCAATGTTTAGTATAAGACAGCTCATATTTATGATTACAAAGAAAAAAGAAAAAAAATACATACTCCCAAGTACCCCCCGGCCGGAGTGGTACCGATCGGGATCGTCCGATGATCGACCCATATTTCTAGTCCATTTGGAAATTTTTATGAGAAAATTTTTCGAAAAGTATGACTTTGGCACATTCTAAAATCCCGGCCGCCTGCAGGTTAACGTGTTGTATAACAAATGAATCGACCAATATGCTTCCCCTCTCCGGGCGCTCCCTCCACGCACCGCTTTCGGTCTCTCTGCAACGCCCATCGCCGACTGGCGCGCTCTGATTGGCTCGAATTAATAATGTTTAACTAACAATAACTTAATAAATAAGCTTCAAATCGAAATTTGTCAGATAGAAAAGTTGCTTAGAATTTCGTGCTTTATATGTGTGCGAAATTAACAGAATGAATTTCAGAACACCCTGTATATATATATATATATATATATATATATGGGCTATTTCACGTCAAGTGGTACGATGAAAATTTTAAATCGCTCCAAAATTTGAGAACAGGCTGGAAATATCTTCCAGAAGATAAAAAAAAATTTTAAGTGTTAAAAATAATTTGCCTAAGACTTATTCCACCATGAAAAATGGAAATTGTTCAATTTTTTAGAAAAATTGCTATTTTCAAAGCCATTTATCTCAAAATCTATTGATTTTTTTGAAAAAACATTACAAACAACTTTTGTTCAAATTAATCTTTAGAACTTATCTACCTGGGTTACACTTCTTAATTTTAAAATCTCGAAGAGATAGGACACTCGGAAATATTGAATATCAAAAAAAGCGACCACGCCACAATCGATTTTGATCTATCACCGCTTTTTTCGAGAGATTTCGAATGACTTGGGTTAGATTATTGACCAAGACCGCTGGTGTAAGTTATGCCCTAAAATACATTAAAATTAGTGATTTTATGAGGTTCATGAAGCATAACTTACACCAGCGGTCTTGGCCAATAATCTAACCCAAGCCATTCGAAAGCTCTCGAAAAATGTGATCTTATGAGCGGCGATAGATCAAAATCGATTGTGGCGTGGTCGCCTTTTTTTTATATTCAATATTTCCGTGTGTCCTATCTCTTCGAGATTTTAAAATTAAGAATTGTAACCTAGGTAGATAAGTTCTAAAGATTATTTTGAACAAAAGTTGTTTGTAATGTTTTTTCAAAAAAATCAATAGATTTTGAGATAAATGGCTTTAAAAATAGCCATTTTTCTAAAAAATTGAAAAATTTCCATTTTTCATGGTGAAATAACTCTTAGGCAAATTATTTTTAACACCTAAATTTTTTTTCTATCTTCAGGAAGATATTTCCAGCCTGTTCTCAAATTTTGGAGCGATTTAAAATTTTTATCGTACCACTTAACGTGAAATAGCGCATATATATATATATATATGTATATGTGTGTGTGTGTGTGTGTGTGTGTGTGCGCGCGCGTGTGTGAGTGTGTGTATGTATGTGCATGTGGGTGCATGCGTGTGTGTATTTTTTTAAGGAGGCGGTAAAAATACCCACTAAAAAACCACCCTGCCATTGGTCTTGGCAGGGCTCCTCCCTCTCGACTGATCATCCCCCTCGAAAACCGCCGGAAGGCATTATTTCGAAAAAGGCAGTCATGCCCTATATGGGCCGTCGCACAATATTCCGTCAGGCTGCTGTTGTTGCCAACGTTTCTTCTTCTCTCTTCAATTCTTCTGATGAGATTCAGTCGCTACACAATATTAGTGGCGAGGGTAACCACGGCATCCCACCCACTTCGTTATATGAGCAGGCACGCCTCTAGGCCCTCGGGTGTTACAGGACCGTTCCAATACTCCTGGAATTGCTGGCGTTCTTCCAGGAAGTTTTGGCAGTGAAAGAGAACGTGTTTCACGTCTTCGTCCACTCCAGGGCATGTTGGGCACTCCAGGCTCCCGTACACTTTAATGCGGCACAGGTAGCTACGGAAGCATCTATGACCAGTATGCACCTGGGTGATCTGAAATATGACGAAGCCGTGCTTCCTGCTCAACCATCTGGCAATATCGGGGATGATGCGGTGTGTCCAGCGACCCTCGCTGGCTGAATCCCACCATTGCTGCCATTGCCGATAGGTGTTGTCGGTCTATCTGGGGCACCAATTCTGGTCTTCTTTTTCCGTACGCATTGCTCCACGGTACATTTCAGATCTCTCAGACAGGGTTGCCAGATGGCGATTTTTTTAAAATAATATGAAAAATTAATTTAAATGTCTATATAATGTCGGTCTCATCGAACGAAATACTTTACTTTAGAATAAAATTAATTTAGAATAAAATAATAATATAAAAAATTTATTGTTTCTTTTGGCTTAATAATCATTAATTTCATATTTTTTTCATAACTTTGCTCCAAATTAAGCAATTTGAGCTTCTTTTTTTTAAATCATATCTACTTGAACTCAACTTTCTTCTGATTTTTGGTTTGAGTGCTTATCTCTATTTGTTTCCGAGTTGTAAGCGATCAAATTGGAAGTAATTTTTACTGATATTAATATTAGATGTCGAATAGCTCCCGTAAAAGTGGCCATTGGCAAGAGATAACTTGGCTTTCTTCACATTTTTATATTATAGAAGATATACCAAAGTTAGGATAAGATCCGTTTCCCGGAGGTCAAATACACCCCTTGTAAGTTTACTTTATAGCCTGTTTCTTGTCTGCCCCCCGCCCCAATAATTTCTATCTGAGCTCTTCGAATATAATTTTAATGAACTTGTAGCAGCCTAACCTGATAATTTAAAAAAAAAATAATCAAAAAAAAGAAAATGAAAAGTATCATGATTCGTATATTTATTTAATATAATTTAGTTCAATAATTTAATATATAAATTTATTAAATAAGTATATTAATTATTAAATAAGTATAGAATATAAATAAATATATTATCCAATATAAAGCATACATTCTCATTGTAAATTTATTATACATATGTCGCGTCCCGACGAAAATTATATTATTATTTTTCGTAAAAAGTAGTGCGTAGTTTAGAATAAAATTACGGCGTAGAAGACGAACAAAATAATATTGATAAAGAATGAATCTAAATAAATGCAGTAATATAAAATATAATTTATAGAGCTAAGGGACAGATTAATTTACGAGTGTTTTAAGCGAAAAAGAGACTGATAAGTAGAGTTGAAGATATTATTCAAAGCCAATACGCATATAAGCGGGATCGCCGATAGTGAGATCGAAACGAAGGGTTGCGCAAGAGTTTTTTTTGTACTGCACTATAAAATCAATGCTTGGAGAAGAGCCGGCGATGGAAAACATGGACTAGAACACTCGAGCATTAGAATGAAGTAATAAACTAAGCCGTTTTACGGTGACGTCGCAGTAATAAAAGGGGGACAGCAAATTCTCCGAATTAACTACGAAGCGATACAGAAAATGCATTGGATTCGATAATTTTTAATCACGGACATTTAACGGCCCAATCGGGTGTAAGCACAGAAAAATCGAGAACTACTTAGGCAAGTTCCATCTAAAGCAAAGCGTAAGACAAGGACAGATGCATAGATTTTTAGGGTATATAAAGAGGACCCAGAACAGACACAACCACTCCTAATTTTTCGTCTAAAGCTTTCGTAAGGCGAAGCTCTGCCAATTAACTTTTTGATTTTTATCCGAGGGCGTGGCTCTGCTACTCGGATTTTAAAGAAATACGCATTCAAAATCAAGAGAGATCTTGTATTCGGGGATCGAGACGTATCGTTGACATCTACGAGCCATAGTCAAGGAACTACGACTTCGACATCTGGCAATCATCGGACTCCGAAAGCATACGCATCTAACTTCAACGTCTGCAGGTCTAGCAGGACATCAAGCCATTTGACACCGCTATTCACGTTCCAGGCGGACCTTCGTTCCTCACCGTATATATATATATTTGGGTACTTAAGGTATATTCTTTTCGACTATCTATACGCTTGTAATATTCGTAAAGGCAAACCTGATATTTTATGTTATTTCATTTACTGAACCAACCATTTTCTCTTACAACAATTATTATGTGGAACTGTAATTTATTTATAATAATTCTTCTTTGTATTACATTTTATTTGCAATATTTATTGTTTGAAATGTAATTTATTGACAATAATTCATGTTTTCAACGGCAACAATTTTTAATTTAAACTGCATTTATTTATAATAATTCTTATCTCGATTATTAATTATTAATGTTTATAATAAAATAACATTATGTAGATTTTATTCTATAATTTGTTAACGTGTTCGCCGTACAATTGTTTATATAATAAAAATTACAATTGTTATTTGACTTAAATAATTTTATGCTATTGTTAATAAAATAATGTAATTTTATGTGTGTCTTTGTCCACTAAAAAGCTAGAAGAATTTGGTTACACATGTTCATTTAAAAGAAAACAGCATATTATTATGTTAACAAATTTAAATAAATAATGCATGATTGATACGAATAAAAAATATATTATTTTATTATCGCACATTATATCCTACGTCTCTACTCTCAAAATAACTTCGCTCGCTACTCCCGGAGACGTAAGGCTAGTCCTAGTCAAACAAGAGCGAAAGGAACGCGAATGGTTTATTAACCATTTGCCTTCTTGTAACATTTTTATAGTGATAGGTACAAGTCTGGATTTGCAGATTGTATTAATTATTATAATAAATTTGGTGCATCGGCCGGAAAACTCACATTTTTGAGAGACAAATAAAGAGATTAAAGGAATAATGTGTTTAAAAAGAACCTATCGTGAATAATCCTATAAATTTTAGTACGCCAGCCCCAATTTATCGTCCATATGAACCATTGATTTTAACACCAGATAACGTTATAAGCTGGGTAAGAAAACGGCTCGCGACTGAAGTGAAAAAAGAGTTGTTAGATCTTATCTCGAGGAACCTAAAATCATAGAATGTTTACAAGAAAGTGTAAAAAAAGGGACAACTTTTCAAGGTATCATAAGTAAGATTAAAGGCGCGTTAATAGTACATTACGATACAAGTGCTCGAGCGAAGCGAGGGTGGCAAAAAGTCGAGTGTGGGAGTCATCTATGCGCACGTGTATCGTATACTATTTTTCCTAACGAATTGCGCAAATATTTCATTTTGTGCTGACATTTGAGCGAGCGAGATAGTACATTGCTGCAATAGTGGGTAAAATAAAATTTTCCTGCAACAGTATTCACAATTATAAGAGAAATAGTATATTACGCAACTAGTGAGCAAAATAGGTCATTCCAACACGAGTTGGATTTGACGCTCGAGCGAAGCGAGGGTGGCAAAAAGACGAGTGGGGATGGGCTATTTTCCTTACTAGTTGCGTATAATATTGTTCCTGACAAGGTGGGAGAAATTTGACATTACGAAGAGTGAAATTTCTTTTGATTGTAGCATGTACGAAAAAACATAGTGCCATTTCTGCGATCCTAATATAAGAAGTTTTGACTGCGTTATATGTCTTGTTTTTCTGTCATCTCTCCCTCTCTCCCTCTATATCCTAATATTATATTATAAAGAAAAATTAAATAATTGTATTAAAATTTAATCATTTTCTTTTTGAGTGGGCAAAATAGTTCATTCCCCCACTCTCAAAAGCATTTTGTTCACTAGTGAGGGAATGTGGTATTTTGCCCACGCAAAACAACCTCGAAAATCGAATTTCGCTCACCGCGTTAGAAAAAAATTGTTTCACCCCGAACCGATGATTGCGCCCGAGCAAAGCGAGGGTGAAAAGGTGGTACGGGGTTGAAATCACTTTGTCTCTGATAATTTTGAGCACTATTGCAGGAAAAGTTTATTTTGCGCACTAGTGCGGGAATGTACTATTTTGCGCATTCAAATGCGTGCGCAAAATCGAATTTTGCGCACGGAGTTAAGAAAATATTTTTTCCGCACCGATCGAAAAAGAGTCTGAGGAAGCGAAGACATTAGTGACACACACGGCGAAAATACTCGACTAATTTAAGGCGCGACAGATTTTACAATTCCCTTCGATAATCAGTTAATTAAAAGATCACCGAACAAGTAAACTCTTAAAAGATTAAAGACAAATTATTTAATAAAATTAATTTAGACGAATTAATAACAAACGCCGGAACAAAACAAAAAAAATTATATAGAAGCGAAGTTAAAAAACAAATTAATAATAAAATAATGACGTCTCAAATTCGAGGTTTATCGCTAAAGGACGCTTTAGATTTAATACCGCGGTTTAACGGTCATAACAGAAATTTATCACAATTTTTGGACGGATGCAATGACGCAAAAGTAATTTTACCGTCGGAGTACGAGAAAGAATTAACAAAACTTATTCGAAAGCGTTTATATGGGGAAGCTTTAACTTGTGCACGCTGAGAAAATGTTAATTCTATCAAAGAGATATCCGATTTTTTCGAAAACACCTTCGGATCAATAAAAGCATATTACGAATGGACGGGAGACCCTGCTAAATTAAAACAGAAAAACAATGAGACAGTCGTTGCTTATTTTAATCGGTTACAAGAAATAAAAAATGAAATAGTCAAAGCGGCCGACAGAGAGGGACGAGTTGCGATAGCACATCATTTCATGCTTGAACTAAGGCGAGATTGTTTAAAATTCTTTTTAAAAGGGCTTCGTTGGGAAATTCGTGAACGTTTAGGGACTCCAATTTCTATAAAACAGGCTCGTGAACAAGCGCTCGAGGTGGAGCGCGAGTTCACTTGTAGCGTCTTGGACGAGGAGACGCCGAGCCGAGAGGAGGCTCGTTCTCGGTCAACTCGAGAAACGCGTAAAGTAAAAGTCTATTTCGAATAACTCTCCGATTGTATGTCAATATTGTTCTAAAACTGGTCATGGAGCCATAAATTGTTTCAAATTAGCACGACGTTTTGCGGAAAGATTTGCCGATAATAACAACCGACGCAATCCCATAAACAGTTCTTATAGCCCACAAAGTCGCTCGGATAACAGTCGTAATTATAATAGACCAAATTAACATTTCGGTGGTTGGAACGAATATCAAAATCAGATGGAATTTTTACCAAATAGAGATAGAGATAAAAATGATTCCTTTGTTCGTTATAATAATAATAAATATTCATTGCAGCAATTTACACAGAAGATTGGGGAAATAGTTCCGGGACTCGCGGTGTGCGCGAGCCGGTTAATTCAACTTCCCACGAATCACGATATATTAATAACGAATCGAATAATAATATAAGATCACCAGTTACTTGTTTCCATTACGGAAAACCCGGACACATAAAGCGCGAATGTTATAAGTTACAAAGAGAAATAAGAGAAGGAAATCAAAATCAGGGAAACACCGATACTCTCTCTCCGAGGAGAGTAGAGAGAGAGAGAGGCTACGAAACAAATTCCCTCTACTTCAAGTGCGGAAACCCGCTCAAACGTCCCCTCCGCACCGCAAAAATAAATTTAAGCCAACAAAGTTCAGCCCCGGTCGTAATCCTCGATACCGGTCAGTTAAGACGTCCGTTAAAATTCTTGCTATATACAGGAGCATCGGTAAGTCTTATTAAAGAGTCAGAGGTAGACTCTCGCGTGAAAATTGACGAAAATGATATTATATTGTTAAAAGGCCTAACTGACCATTCATTAACTACTGGTGGTAAAATTAGAATAGATTTCGAAGGATCTCCCATGGAACTGAATTTAGTACATGATTCGTTCCCTATACAAAAAGACGAAATCTTGGGCACCGATTTTTTCCGTAGAAACGATGCAAAAATCAATTATTTGGAACAATATTTAGAATTTAACGGATTAATTCTCCCCTTTGAAAATGTAAATAATACGCAAACGGAGGAATCGATTTATATAATGCAGGAAATCGAAGACAATGATCGAAAATCAATACGACATATGCCAAAATCAAGGGAAAACAATGATTATACGAACCTGAAAAATTCATGATTTTATAGTTATACTGATAGTGTCTCAGAAACGTTAACTGATTTTCAACTGCATGAAAATGATGAAACGCTTGTAAAATTTAACGCAAACGAATCCTATGTAATCTACGAGCAAAAACAAAGAAATGAAAGAAATCAAAATGGCAACGACAAAGACCTATACAATTAGGGTGAAACAGAACAAGAGTTATATGACGATTATAAAAATAACGAAATACAAGTACATGAGATCGACGAGGAGTCGGATCTAAAGAATTATACAAGTAAAGCAAGTGAAAATTGTTATGGAATAATGAAGGAAGCACAATTACAAATAAATGATGAAAATCGGTATTATTGAAAATGGTATTATTGAAGCACCGTTGTTCGATAGGATGTCTGAGAGTCCATCCTGTACTAATTATTAAAACGAAGTTGACCTGAAGTATGAAAATGAAATAAAATATAAAGAAAATTTATTGGATAAGACAGTTAATAATTGTCAAGTACAAATGGATTATGAAATCGAGGAGGGCAATAAATGCGAACCTCGTGATAAAAATGTTAGTTATGCTTGTAAATTGAATAACAAAGATTTGGTCATGTCGACGGAAAAGTTAGAGATTATCCCAAGAACTGAAATATTATGGATAAACAAACAAGGAATTGAAGAAACTGAAAATGAGATAAATAATAAGAATTTAATAAACATACAGGAAGAAAATGAACAGAATGAGGACCCTAACAATTTTTTATTGAATGAACGAGTTATAAATGCAAATTTACGAAGCGAATTTGTTGAAGCCAGACACGAAAACGAAATGAATAACAGTTATTTGGTTTATTCAAATACACCTTATATTAATAATTTTTATAGTTATGAAAGTGAAGAGGTCGACATACACGACATTTCTGACAATCGAGCTGAAGCCAGGATACTTAACATAACGGAGGATACAAGTACACTTAATCACATTAAGTACAGTAATGAACGGTTAAAAGAAGCCTTGCATTTTGATAAACTGGACGAGTTACAAAGGCAATCTATAGAAAATTTAATTGATAAATATTCGGATAGTTTCTGTCTAAAAGGAGAGAAATTAGGCGTGACAAATGCTATAGAACATAAGATACCGACTGTCGACGACATACAAATCGCAGCTAAGCCATATAGATTTCGTCATGCTCTCAAACGCGAACTTGATGAACAATTAAAAGAAATGATTGAAGGAGACATAATTGAACCATCAAGTTCCATTTATGCATCACCTGTTTTGCTAGTAACAAAGAAGCTTGATAGTCAGGGTAATAAACGATACCGACTAGTTGTCGATTTTCGATAATTAAACGATAAAACCGTAAAAGATCGATACACATTACCTACTAGATACTAGATATTATCGATCAAATTGGACCAGAAAATCGTGCATTCACCGTCTTGGATTTATGTCAAGGATTTTTACAAGTTCCGTTAGCTTAAGAAGATCGACATAAAACAGCTTTTGCCTCTTCATTCGGTTTATTTCAATTTAAAACAATGCCTATGGGATTGTGCAATTCTCCAGCCACTTTTCAAAGAATGTTTGATCGTGTTTTTGAGGTCATGCAAGGCAAAGAAATATTTTTATTCCTTGACGACGAAGTTAGGTACGCTAAAAATATTCAGGAGCATAACCAAAAATTTGAAAAATTTTTGCGAAGATTACGCGCTGAAAATCTGAAATTACAGCCAGACAAATGCGAATTTTTAAAGAAAGAAGTAGTGTATCTGGGACACGTATTATCACCAGAAGGTGTTTTGCCCGATCCAAAAAAATTAGAAGCAGTAAAAAAATTTCCAATTTCAAAAACAGTGAAAAATATACGTCAATTTTTAGGATTAGCAGGTTATTATAGACGATTCATAGCGAATTTTTCGGGTATTGCTAGACCATAAAGTAATTTATTAAAGAAAGACGCACATTTCCTATGGTCCAGCGAGGTTCAAAAGGCATTCGATGATCTAAGAGAAAAATTGTGTAAACAATCAATACTACAAATCGCAGATTTTAATAAACCATTTATAGTGACTTGTGACGCTAGCGGTACAACAATAGGAGCAATTTTATCAGAAGGAGAGGTGGGAATCGACCTACCAGTTGCTTATGTTTCGCGAGTATTAAACAAAGCCGAGCAAAAATATGATACTTACTCAAGGGAAGCATTAGCACTGTTGTATGCCGTTACTCAGTTCGATTGCTACCTAAGAGGCCGTCGTTTCCTCATTATAACAGATCATAAACCGCTCGTTTGGTTCAAAAACTCAGTAGATCCGACATCCAGAGTTAGTAGATGGAGAATAAAACTGAATGCATACGACTATAACATCTTATACAAAGCCGATAAAAGTAACGTTAATGCTGACGCGTTATCAAGAAATCCAATAGAAGAACCCGTTTATGTTATTAAAAATCATTCTATGGAAACACGCAGTCGCGCTGGAAAAATAACACGGTCAAGCTACAATGAAAAGAGAGCAAAACGATCCAACAAGTCAAATATATGAAGAGAACCAGTAAAAAACCTCCCTATAATACAAGAAGCCCCCGAGGAAATTGAAACGATAGTCAACTCAGACAAAAGATTACAACCCATGGATAAAGATAATTTTAACAACAAATTTGACGAGCCCTGGAAAGAAAAGGATGTTTACGAAGTACCAAACGATGGAAAGAAATTCATTGAAGTTAAAGAACAACTCTTTATGAGAAAAGATAATTACGTTTATTTCATAACTACGACCGGAATGCCTTTAGATGAAGGATTCAGAAATTTGCTTCGAAATTATTATTACCTCATTTTTCCAATTTAAATCCAGGAGAAATTAGAATCAATAACAAAAACGGAAAAATGCATTTTGCTATGGTTTTACGTGACGAAGAGCGACTGAGTACTTCAGAAATTATTAATAATTTAAAAATGAATCTATTAAATTTGAAAAATATTATATTAAAAGAAAAATTACGTTCAGTAAGTATCGCGAAGAGCGAATTTATTGAAAACGTTTCATGGAATGAAATTTTAAAACAAATAAGTATTACTCTACGAAATATTAATGTCAAAATAATTATTTGTTTAGGATTCATAAAATATGTGGAAGAGAGTAATAGGGAAAATATTATTCGCGAAATGCACGAGTCTGCTTGTGCAGGGCATAAAGGGGTAACAAAACCTATAAACGTATAAAACTACGTTTCTATTGGCCTGATATTAACAAAGATGTGCAAAAGTACATTAGACATTGTTTAACTTGCCAACTAAACAAATTGGTTCGTGTTAGAACTAAACAACGTATGCTAATAACAGATACTCCGTACTCAGCTATGGAATCCATATCGGTCGATCTTGTGGGACCATTCCCCAGATCTTGAAATATTAACAATGATACATTAACCGTTCAATGTAACCTTTCGAAATACTGTATGGCGATACCCATACCAGACGCGACCGCGGCAACGATCGCCGAAGCGTTAGTTTGTCGACACTTTTCAATTTTTAGCGCCCCAGTGTTAATTATCTCCGACCAAGGTACCTCGTTTTTAAGTAGTCTGATGAGAGTAGTAGCGAAAATTTTTAAGATTAAACAAATTAAAACCACGGCTTATTACCCTTAGTCCAACTCCGTTGAGCGTTTTCATAGCAACTTAGCAGATTATATAAAAACAATGATAGAAAGAAATGACGCATGGGAAGAGTTATGCGAATTAGCCGCGTTTTCATATAATACGTCGGTACATGAGGGTCATCTCTACACACCCTTTGAAATTGTTTTTGCACGAAAAGCGCGACTACCATCAAACGAACCTTTAGACCCACGAGAACGAGTTCCAACGTATGATGATTACATTATAAATTTACGACAACGTTTAAATGAAATACAGAGAATCGCACGAGAAAAATTGATAGCCTCTAAACATAGGTCGAAATTCTATTACGACAGGAAAGCCAATCATCAAGAATTTCAGGCAGGGGATAATGTCTGGTTATTGAAAGGAGGGAAGAAATACAAACTAGGCGATCAATATACTGGACCACATCGGATTTAAGAAATAGTTAATAACAAGGAAAATGTAAAAATAGAGCTAGCGCATAATAAAACGAAAATTGTGCATGTTAATAGGTTAAGATATTCATATATGGAGCCCTAGTAGTGCATAAACATATGTATATAATAGCCCCAATGTGTTTGTGAGTATGTACACACACATATATATATTTTACAGTTCTAAAAGGTTGTCAATAGAATAATATTTATTATCTTTTAATCACAATTGGCATACATTCTACTTAAAGCAAAATTATTTCAATGAGATGGAGAATTTATTGATCACCACGAACAATTTATAATGTGACAAAACAATCTTTTGCTGACGTTTCGGATGTTTTATATGTTACATTCCTTATCAAGGCTATAAATGCATATAAAAATTGTTAAAATATAAACGTTGTCAAAATAAAGATAAATAAAATACATATTAAAAAATAACCGAAAACTCACCAATAAGTCATGTTAAGTTAAATTAGAATCATGGTATCACATAGTGATCTTAAAAAATTAATTTACAAAAGATTCAATAGCTGACAAACCAATTCTGAAAAAACAAAATCACCAAAAATTCGTTAATTTCTAAAAAAATAAAAAGTTAAAAATTTACAAAAAGATATATAATATTTTTCTCGTGCGATTCTCTGTATTTTCATTTAAGATATATATATATATAACATTTTTAAGATTATTTGTATCCTCCATACGGTTTAAAGTATTTTTGTTAGAATAAATATTAATCATTTCAGAAAAAAGGCGTTTCTTGTAATTATTCTCTGTGTCTAAAATAGTGGTTTTTTCAAAGTTAATAGTATGTCTAGTATTAATTGTATGAATCGCAACTGCAGTTCTCTCATTCTTATTTTTTATATCATTTTTGTGTTCATTAATACGTAATTTCAATTTCCTTTTGCTAGTGCCTATATATATTGCAGTACAATCATTACATAGATATTTATTCTAACAAAGATTGTAAGATTGTAAGACTGTTTTGGCACATAATAAATTGTTCGTGGTGATCAATAAATTCTCTATCTCATTATAATAACTAGACGAACAATAAATTCATTTACACTAATCAAAATTATTTCAATCTATCTGACTTTTATATACAAACAAACGATATATATATATATATATATATATATATATATATATATATATATATATATATATATATATATACAGGGTGATCCAGAAACATAGGTAACATATATATATATTCCGATTCAGAAAATTAATTCGAGTATAACCCCGTCGGAATTTTTAAAAAATATTAATTAGGCGAGGCGTAATTAATTTTTGAAATGGGCCAATCAGAGGCCGGATTAGGGAAGAAAGGTGAGCGGCGTTGCCGCGCGAGACTAATGCAACAGGTCAACGAGCGAAGCGGCCGAGACGCCTGAACATAGCTAATGCGTATAGCAGAAGCGAAGACGCGAAAGCGAATGAATCGCAAAATATATTTTACGAGATTGATTGTATGAATAAAATGTACAATCAAGGAAATGATTTTTATTTAAGTTTGAATTAGACCGCAGACTAATAAATTCATTACTACTATTATTAATTTACTTACTAAATCTATAATACGCGTGCGTTATAAATATGAGATTATTACAGTTTTTAATCTCATCGTATTTACATTAATTTATTGAAACCTTTATGACGAATTTTAAGACAATAAAATTTTGAATTGAATTAAGTTTTGTGTACAATATAGCCAATAAATACGTTTACCATAAAGATATATCGCTACATATTGGAAATATATTAATTAATTTTGAAAGTATATTGGCAATAATATTGATAGGTAAATAATTCCTAGTCCGTGTAAAATGAAATTTAGCTCAAGCCTCAATTCTCCGTTTAAAAAACATAATGCTACCGCGAGCGCTCTCCGATGTTCGCGCACATCAAATTTTGTGCTCGCGGAGTAAGCCCGCCGCGGGCGCTCTCCGACGTTCGCGCTCATCAAATTTTGTACTCGCGGAGTAAGCCCGTCACGGACGCTCTCCGACGTCCGCACTGCAAGAGCAAACGTGCTCGAAAAAAGTTACTTCGTTAAAATTACAATTCATTGTGTTTTAGACTTAATAAATATTTTGGAAAACTCGTTCCAAATGTTTAGCATATTAATAGCAATAGTCTGGCTGTTGAATTGAATTGAGTGTTCAATATACAAAATGCCAATGAATAACTTCCATAAATTCGCAATATATTGGTAATATATTAGCAATAATATTGCTAGTAAGTTATTTCCGAGTCCGTGTAAAATAAAATCTAGCTGAACCCTCGATGAAGTTTTATAATAGTCTGGGAATCATCTAGCTGTAGTATATCTATAATATGTTTACGTTTACCAAATATTTTTAAACTGATTTTTTATAATATATTAGTATATGCTGAACAAATCGATATCATTAAAATTAATTGGATCATATCTTTACTAAAAATCGGTATTATGAGAAATCGTGGATTTATGTCACGCATCTTAGTAATTATTCGGATGACCAAAGACAGACGTTCATTCACGTTTTCATCCACTTGAGGTAATAAAAGATCATCGATTCGTCGGTAGTATTGACAATTTGGAAGACACGAAACATATTGGCGATATATTGATAATACTTTGGCAATATGTTGGCAACATATTGGCAACATATTGGCAATATATTGGCAACATATTGGCAATACTTTGGCAACATATTGGCAACATATTGGCAACATATTGGCTATATATTGGCAATATATTGGCAACATATTGGCAATATATTGACAATACTTTGGCAACATATTGGCAATATATTGATAATACAAATAATAAATACCCGCGAAAAAAAATTAAAGTTTATATGAACTTTATATAGACTTTAGGTTTGGCTAAACTTGATATGGGGTTGGCCAACGAGACTGAGCCGAACTTGTGCAGTTAACTGTTCAAGTTTGGTGAAAGTATATCAAATGTTCAGCTGAAATTCATATAAAGTTTTTATAAAGTTTTTTTACAATTACTGACAAATAAAATATAGTTTATACTAAGTTTAGCTGAACACAATATTAACGCGATAGCAAGTTCAGGTTTATAAAGTCATATAATGTTGATATCAACATACCCAAAGAAAAATTTTGAAAATCTTCTTTAACTGACATCAGTAAGAATACATCGGTTAGAAAAATGGTGAAAATAGATACATTGTGGTTTTTTAAATTTCTTTTTTCAGGTTATGTCTTCAAAACTAAGGAAATAGACAACACTTTTCAGTGACGGATTCGAATTTTTTGGAATATATCTCCGTTTTTCTAAGCGATGTATTCTTACTGATGTCAGTTAAAGCAGATTTTCAAAATTTTTCTTTGGGTATGTTGATATCAACATTATATGACTTTATAAACCTGAACTTGCTATCGCGTTAATATTGTGTTCAGCTAAACTTAGTATAAACTATATTTTATTTGTCAGTAATTGTAAAAAAACTTTATAAAAACTTTATATGAATTTCAGCTGAACATTTGATATACTTTCACCAAACTTGAACAGTCAACTGCACAAGTTCGGCTCAGTCTCGTTGGCCAACCCCATATCAAGTTTAGCCAAACCTAAAGTTTATATAAAGTTCATATAAACTTTAATTTTTTTTCGCGGGTATTTATTATTTGTATTATCAATATATTGCCAATATGTTGCCAAAGTATTGTCAATATATTGCCAATATGTTGCCAAAGTATTGCCAATATGTTGCCAATATATTGCCAATATGTTGCCAAAGTATTGCCAATATGTTGCCAATATATTGCCAATATGTTGCCAATATATTGCCAATACTTTGGCAACATATTGGCAATATATTGATAATACAAATAATAAATACCCGCGAAAAAAAATTAAAGTTTATATGAACTTTATATAGACTTTAGGTTTGGCTAAACTTGATATGGGGTTGGCCAACGAGACTGAGCCGAACTTGTGCAGTTAACTGTTCAAGTTTGGTGAAAGTATATCAAATGTTCAGCTGAAATTCATATAAAGTTTTTATAAAGTTTTTTTACAATTACTGACAAATAAAATATAGTTTATACTAAGTTTAGCTGAACACAATATTAACGCGATAGCAAGTTCAGGTTTATAAAGTCATATAATGTTGATATCAACATACCCAAAGAAAAATTTTGAAAATCTTCTTTAACTGACATCAGTAAGAATACATCGGTTAGAAAAATGGTGAAAATAGATACATTGTGGTTTTTTAAATTTCTTTTTTCAGGTTATGTCTTCAAAACTAAGGAAATAGACAACACTTTTCAGTGACGGATTCGAATTTTTTGGAATATATCTCCGTTTTTCTAAGCGATGTATTCTTACTGATGTCAGTTAAAGCAGATTTTCAAATTTTTCTTTGGGTATGTTGATATCAACATTATATGACTTTATAAACCTGAACTTGCTATCGCGTTAATATTGTGTTCAGCTAAACTTAGTATAAACTATATTTTATTTGTCAGTAATTGTAAAAAAACTTTATAAAAACTTTATATGAATTTCAGCTGAACATTTGATATACTTTCACCAAACTTGAACAGTCAACTGCACAAGTTCGGCTCAGTCTCGTTGGCCAACCCCATATCAAGTTTAGCCAAACCTAAAGTTTATATAAAGTTCATATAAACTTTAATTTTTTTTCGCGGGTATTTATTATTTGTATTATCAATATATTGCCAATATGTTGCCAAAGTATTGTCAATATATTGCCAATATGTTGCCAAAGTATTGCCAATATGTTGCCAATATATTGCCAATATGTTGCCAAAGTATTGCCAATATGTTGCCAATATATTGCCAATATGTTGCCAATATGTTGCCAACATATTGCCAAAGTATTATCAATATATCGTCAATATGTTTCGTGTCTTCCAAATTGTCAATACTACCGACGAATCGATGATCTTTTATTACCTCAAGTGGATGAAAACGTGAATGAACGTCTGTCTTTGGTCATCCGAATAATTACTAAGATGCGTGACATAAATCCACGATTTCTCATAATACCGATTTTTAGTAAAGATATGATCCAATTAATTTTAATGATATCGATTTGTTCAGCATATACTAATATATTATAAAAAATCAGTTTAAAAATATTTGGTAAACGTAAACATATTATAGATATACTACAGCTAGATGATTCCCAGACTATTATAAAACTTCATCGAGGATTCAGCTAGATTTTATTTTACACGGACTCGGAAATAACTTACTAGCAATATTATTGCTAATATATTACCAATATATTGCGAATTTATGGAAGTTATTCATTGGCATTTTGTATATTGAACACTCAATTCAATTCAACAGCCAGACTATTGCTATTAATATGCTAAACATTTGGAACGAGTTTTCCAAAATATTTATTAAGTCTAAAACACAATGAATTGTAATTTTAACGAAGTAACTTTTTTCGAGCACGTTTGCTCTTGCAGTGCGGACGTCGGAGAGCGTCCGTGACGGGCTTACTCCGCGAGTACAAAATTTGATGAGCGCGAACGTCGGAGAGCGCCCGCGGCGGGCTTACTCCGCGAGCACAAAATTTGATGTGCGCGAACATCGGAGAGCGCTCGCGGTAGCATTATGTTTTTTAAACGGAGAATTGAGGCTTGAGCTAAATTTCATTTTACACGGACTAGGAATTATTTACCTATCAATATTATTGCCAATATACTTTCAAAATTAATTAATATATTTCCAATATGTAGCGATATATCTTTATGGTAAACGTATTTATTGGCTATATTGTACACAAAATTTAATTCAATTCAAAATTTTATTGTCTTAAAATTCGTCATAAAGGTTTCAATAAATTAATGTAAATACGATGAGATTAAAAACTGTAATAATCTCATATTTATAACGCACGCGTATTATAGATTTAGTAAGTAAATTAATAATAGTAGTAATGAATTTATTAGTCTGCGGTCTAATTCAAACTTAAATAAAAATCATTTCCTTGATTGTACATTTTATTCATACAATCAATCTCGTAAAATATATTTTGCGATTCATTCGCTTTCGCGTCTTCGCTTCTGCTATACGCATTAGCTATGTTCAGGCGCCTCGGCCGCTTCGCTCGTTGACCTGTTGCATTAGTCTCGCGCGGCAACGCCGCTCACCTTTCTTCCCTAATCCGGCCTCTGATTGGCCCATTTCAAAAATTAATTACGCCTCGCCTAATTAATATTTTTTAAAAATTCCGACGGGGTTATACTCGAATTAATTTTCTGAATCGGAATATATATATATGTTACCTATGTTTCTGGATCACCCTGTATATATATATATATATGGGGTATTCCACGTGAAGTGGTCCGATCAAAATTTTAAAATGCACCAAATTTTGGGTACTCATTGCAAATATTTCTCAGAATACAGAAAAAAATTTTTAGGTACTGGAATCTATTTGCTCAAAAGTTATTATAACCTCAAAAAGTGCATTTTTCCAAGTTTTTTTTAACAGCAGCTGGGTTTACCACTATTTAACTCAAAATCTATCAACTTTTACTATAGAACATTATATGTAACATTTGTTGCTAATTGTGTTTGGAATTTATTCTTCTGGGTTAGAATTTCTAATTTCAAGGTGAATGTTATATAAACTACATGTCAATATTCAACTTGAAAAAAGTGCAAGTGCGACACAATTTATTTTTTTATCCGAAAGTCTAAACGAAAGCTTGGAACAATACCTTTCAAATGGTCTGTAGCATTTTTATGGCCTTCAATTCTGTAAAAATTTATGATAATTTAAAGAAAGAGAAATATTCATACAAATTAACATGGTAATTCCCATTTAAATTTTTTAAAAATTTTCGTGTTTTTTTAAATTATCATAACTTTTTACAGAATTAAGGCCATAAAAATGCTACAGACCATTTGAAAGGTATTGTTCCAAGCTTTCGTTTAGACTTTTGGATAAAAAAATCAATTGTGTTGCACTTTTTTCAAGTTGAATATTGACATGTAGTTTATATAACATTCACCTTGAAATTAGAAATTCTAACCCAGAAGAATAAATTCCAAACACAATTAGCAACGAATGTTACATATAATGTTCTATAGTAAAAGTTGATAGATTTTGAGTTAAATAGTGGTAAACCCAGCTGCTGTTAAAAAAAACTTGGAAAAATGCACTTTTTGAGGTTATAATAACTTTTGAGCAAATAGATTCCTGTACCTATAAATTTTTTTCTGTATTCTGAGAAATATTTGCAATGTGTACCCAAAATTTGGTGCATTTTAAAATTTTGATCGGACCACTTCACGTGGAATACGCCATATATATATATATATATATATATATATATAATTAACGGCGGAAATAAACTAGAAGGAAATAATATTTTTCATTATACAGAAAGATCATTACAAGAAAAGCAAATAATTATTTAAATTAAATAAATACGCGATTATTAAATTGTAAACGACTAAGGTAAATAAAAAAATTAGGTCATTTTCTTCTTACTCTTCTCGCTTAAAATAACATTGACGTCATTATACAAAGGGAAGAAAGGAAAAAGTTTAAATTTTTCGATGTCAGTTGAACTTGGTCAATTTTAAAGTTAATTGCTATAAAAAAATATTTCAGATAAAAAAAAAGAATAAAATAGAATCATTGGAGTCTAGCATATCTCTGAACCTAAAACCTATATCCTGTCCTTCCTAAGGAGTGCGTAATTGCACCCTTTCCTCCTCGTTGCGGTAAATAGTCCAGCAATACCGTCACTTAACCTTCCTAAGGAGTGCTTAATTGCACCCATTCCTCCTCGTTGCGGTAAATAGTCCAGCAACACCGTCACTTATCCTTCCTAAGGAGTGCTTAATTGCACCCTTTTCCTCCTCGTTGCGGTAAATGCTCCAGCAACACCGTCACTTATCCTTCCTACATATCATTTAAAATGTAAACCTATATAAATAATTACAACTGAACTCACCTTGACTCTATTATTTCTTTTAAGTAGTCATACTTTCTTACAGGATGCGCAGATATAAATATATGAGGAGAGTTTGGTATACTAGAAAAAAAAAAATATTCTAATACTAGGTTCAATGAACATGGGAGAATCTGTACAATAAAATAATGATTGCAAAGAAACGAGAAGAGGCGGGAAAAGAAGGATTTTATCAAAATTAATTATTGAAAAGATGACTTTATTAAGAAAATTAAGTAAAGTAGATTCACTTATAGCTTCAATACACATGTCGGATAAAATCATGGATCTAAATTTAAAATATAAAAAAAAAATTTTTTCTGATATTGATTTTAATAAAAAAATGTAGCAGAAATCGATAGATTATTTAATTTTGTCGAAAAAGTTCAAAATTCAACGATTAATAATAATAATAGTTGAAATTGTACAATTTAGTATTTATGCCAATGTAGTTCATACTAGTGTTTAATCTAATATTTTGTTCACAACTAATGATTTAAACAAACATTGTATATAAAAAAAAATGTTTAATAAAAAACAACATTTCTTTTCATACGATTAATTCCATACGATTATTCAATTTCTTCTCCTTTTAAATTGGTCCCCGTGGGATTTTGCGGCAATGTCCTCCAAAGATATGGATTTATCATTATCGGTGGAGGAGGAGGAGGAGGAGGAGAAGGAGATAGAAGGGATAGCCGCTTGGCCGAGATTGCCCTCACCAGAGCCGACGTATGTGCGTGAAATTCTGGCCACGTGTTACTGGCCGTTCAACAGGGTGTTATACGCAGCATACTATCAATAGGCGTGAATCGCACGGCCTTTATACATATAGCTTATACATAGTATTGTCGCGTCCCGACGAAAATTATATTATTATTTTTCGTAAAAAGTACTGCGTAGTTTAGAATAAAATTAAAGCGTAGAAGACGAACATAATAAGGTTGATAAAGAATGATTCTAAGTAAATGCAGTAATATAAAATATAATTTATAGAGCTAAGGGACAGATTAATTTACGAGTGTTTCAAACGATAAGAGACTGATAAGTAGAGTTGAAGATATTATTCAAAGCCAATACGCATATAAGCGGGATCGCCGATAGTGAGATCGAAACGAAGGGTTGCGCAAGAGTTTTTTTTTGTACTGCACTATACACGCTGGGCTTGAACCAGAGATGGGTTGCATTAAAATGACAAAGAAAACTGGAAGTGGCATTTGATTCCTTATTACTTTTTGATGAAAAAACCGTTCAAATTGAAATCCTAGCTGATCCTGTTTCGAAAATATGCATACTTTTCACTTTTTACGAAGTTTACTTCGAATTTTTGTAAGAAAATTACTTTGTCGCACTTGCATACGCATACGCACTCGTACATACCCAAAATCACACACACACACACACACTCACATACAACGTACATGTGTATACGTATCACATATATTATACTATGTCCATATACTAGGAAAATGTTTACAAAAAAGATTATCGTGAATTTGAAACCTCCAAAGAAGGAATTGTATAGCGACCTATTGTCTATGCAAATGCTGCAGAACTTTTAGAATTGCTCTATGACAAACGCAATATTAATTTGACTAATGCTGATATTAAAATAAAATTGATGGTAGATGGCGGAAAAGGTTTCTTTAAACTTTCATTATCAGTTATAATAGATGAAGATAATCGAAATCAAAACAACAAAAGAGCTTCGTACTCGGAGAGTGGAAGCGTAGCAAAAAAACACAATTATAATAGCGTGTATCGATTAATTTTACTGACAATTGTGCCGAAGATAAAAGAGACGTATGAAAACTTAAAAATTTTATTTGAGTTAACGCATGTGAATCAAATACCTTATAAATTCATCGCAGATTTTAAGCTTTTATTAATTGTAATTGGACAACAAACTGCATCAGCCACGTATCCTTGTCCATATTGCTACATTACTTTAAGTGAACTACAACCACGCGATTCGAAGCAACTAAATAGCGAAGAATTCAACAGTAATTCGAGTGATGTTGTTATTATTTTAAAAACATTCAATGATTTGACACAAGACTATTTAAAATTCAAAAGCGTAGAGAAAAAAAAACTAGCAAGGGAATTTTACGGTATGGTTAATTACCCTCTTTTGGCAGCAGAAGGAGATGAAGAAGACGTCAATATGTACATTCTTGAGAAGTGCCCTCTTCCGGAAGGATGTACTTCCGGCTGTAGGTCGTTAAAATGCTCTGCTTTGGCCTAAAAAATTAAAACTAGTTGCTAAAAACTACGATGGTGAAATTTTCGAGGGTAAGGCATGCAGAATGCTCATAAAAAATGCTGATGGATTAAACGACCCTGAAATTTATAAAGAAGGTGGACCTTTTCGATTGCAGCCTTTCATCGCCACGTTTAAGGCAATGAATAAGATTGTAGAAACTTGCTTTTCTATAATAAAGGCTGATACGAGTGAACTGGATACAAATTTAAGAGAATTACGCACAGCTTCTGATAGTGCGGGAGTATCAAAGACATTAAAAATCCATGTTCTTTTAGATCATTTGAAGTATCGCCTTCTGTACTTAAGCAATGATGGCTTGGGCGTATGGTCTGAGCAAGCGGGGAAATCCGTTCACCGAGAATTCTCAATGTATTCGGAAAGATTCAAAATAAACGCAATTAATGATCCATCTTTCGTAGAGCGTTTATTTAAAGCAGTGGGTACGTTTTCTTCCCACCACTTATAAAAATTTATTACTATAAATGAGATAATTTAGTTATATGCGTGTATGTACAGTGGATTAGGCCTATAGGGGAGACCACTTTAAAAAAAACGAGCCTCGATATTTATCTCATAGATGGTTTTTTCATCATAAAGTAATAAGGAATCAAATGCCACTTCCAGTTTTCTTTGTCATTTTAATGCAAGCCATCGCTGGTTCAAGCCCAGTTTGTATAAAATCAATGCTCGGAAAAGAGCCAGCGGTGGGAAACACGGACTAGAAAACTCAAGCATTAGAAGGAAGTAATAAATTAAGCCGTTTTTGGGTAACGTTGCAGTAATAAAAGGGGGACAGCAAATTCTCCGAATTAACTACGAAGCAATACAGAAAATGCATGGGATTCGATAATTTTAAGCACGCACATCTAGCGGCCCAATCGGGTGCAAGCGCAGAAAAATCGAGAACTACTTACGCAATTTTCATCTAAAGCGAAGCGTAAGACAAGGACAAATGCATAGATTTTTAGGGTATATAAAGAGGACCCAGAACAGACACAGCCACTCCTGATTTTTCGTCTAAAGCTTTCGTAAGGCGAAGCTCCGCCTGTCAACTTTTTGATTTTTATCCGAGGGCGTGGCTCTGCTACTCGCACTTTAAAGAAATACGCATTCAAAATCAACAGAGATCTTGTATTCGGGGATCGAGACGTATCCTTGACATCTACGAGCCATAGTCAAGGAACTACGACTTCGACATCTGGCAATCATGGGACTCCGAAAGCATACGCATCTGACGTCGACGCCCACAGGTCTAGCAGGACATTATCAAGCCATTTGACACCGCTATCCACGTTCGAGGCGGACCTTCGTTCCTCACCGTATATATATATATATGGGCTATTTCACGTCAAGTGGTACGATGAAAATTTTAAATCGCTCCAAAATTTAAGAACAGGCTGGAAATATCTTCAAAAAGATAGAAAAAAAATTTTAGGTGCTAAAAATAATTTGCCTAAGAGTTATTCCACCATGAAAAATCGACATTTTTTAATTTTTTAGAAAATTTTCTATTTTTAAAGCCATTTATCTCAAAATCTATTAATTTTTTTGAAAAAACGTTACAAACAACTTTTGTTCAAAATAATCTTTAAAATTTATCTACCTGGGTTACAATTCTTAATTTTAAAATCTCGAAGAGATAGGATACTCGAAAATATTGAATATCAAAAAAAGGCGACCACGCCACAATCGATTTTGATCTAACACCGCTCAAAAGATCACATTTTTTGAGAGCTTTCGAATGACTTGGGTTAGATTATTGGCCAAGACCGCTGGTGTAAGTTATGCTTCATAAACCTCATAAAATCACTAATTTTAATGTATTTTAGGGCATAACTTACACCAGCGGTCTTGGTCAATAATCTAACCCAAGTCATTCGAAATCTCTCGAAAAAAGCGGTGATAGATCAAAATCGATTGTGGCGTGGTCGCCTTTTTTTGATATTCAATATTTCCGGGCGTTCTATCTCTTCGAGGTTTTAAAATTAAGAATTGTAACCCAGGTAGATAAGTTCTAAAGATTATTTTGAACAAAAGTTGTTTGTAATGTTATTTCAAAAGAATTAATAGATTTTGAGATAAATGGCTTTGAAAATAGAAAATTTTCTAAAAAATTGAACAATTTCTATTTTTCATGGTGGAATAACTTTTAGGCAAATTATTTTTAACACCTAAAATTTTCTTTCTATCTTCTTGAAGATATTTTCAGCCTGTTCTCAAATTTTGGAGCGATTTAAAATTTTCATCGTACCACTTGACGTGAAATAGCCCATATATATATATATATATATATATGTATATATATATATTTGGGTACTTAAGGTATAATCCTTTCGGCTATCTATACGCTTGTAATGTTGGTAATGGCAAATCTGATAGTTTATGTTATTTCAATTACTGAACCAACCGTTTTTTCTTACAACAATTATTATTTGGAACTGCAATTTATTTATAATAATTCTTCTTTGTATTGCATTTTATTTGCAATATTTATTGTTAGAAATGTAATTTATTGACAATAATTCATGTTTTCAACGGCAACAATTTTTAATTTAAACTGCATTTATTTATAATAATTCTTATCTCGATTATTATTTATTAATATATAGACGTATATTTTGTCATCCATGATAATTTTATTTCAAACTAAGATTTCTCGATCTTGGTGAATAAACCATACATTTAATTAGATTGCGACGTTTCAATGACTTCGTCATCGTCTTCAGGCTATACCTTTATGCACAAAAACGAATACATTTGATTAATTAACAATAATTATTAATTTAATTTTTTAGCCTATTGATTTATAACATTTTACTTACTACTTGTCATTGAAATCTGTATTTAACATAACATTTTAATTCGTAGTATCACTGAGTCGTCGCACTAACAACGAAAACAAGGATAATGAAAACCAATGAACTTTATTAGGTTATATGCACAGAAACTGAATAGTTGCGATGATTACCTTTATCTCCTTAAAGGCTCCACAATTCAATATTATTAATAAAATAAATACTCAAATAGATTGAAATACCATACAAAAATTAATAACACGAAAAAAGAGCAAAAGCAGTCACGAAGAAAATATTACAGACGGTACACTAAATTCAACCACAGCCGATTTATATATAAATACAACTATAGTCATGTGTTATAACACTAACTATACCTGTATAAAAAGGCGCGATTTTTAATTCAAATTATATGTCAATTTCACTAAATTAATTTCTATATGTATTGTGCAGGTAAATAATTAAATTAAAGATTTTTTTTATATTACATCAACAATTTGAAAAAAATTTATATTATCAATTATGTCTAATATAATAAAAAAATTTTATTTACAAAATATACTTATTACAAAAAAATTCAATTAACCAAAACTGCGTGACAATATTTGACTAGAATTAATACTGTAAACAAAAAAAATAAAGAAAAAATAATGATCACAATTAAAATTGTTGTTTCAGCCTACTGACAATACCATTGTAATGTTGACTAACAAGGAGAGGTCACACCCTCTGGAAAACGGATCCTTACCAAACTCTAGGATATAATTTCTGCTATAAAATCATGCAGAAAGCCGGAGTTTTAGTGTCCAATTGCCATTTTTACAATAGATATAAGCAAATAATGAAAAATCTCGCCGAAAAAACCGTTGACTTTGAACGGTTATAACTCAGAAACAATTAAAGATGTACGTATAAACCAAATTTTAAAAGAAAGCTGAGGTCGAGTAGATACGTTTTCAAAAAAAGGAAGTTCAAATATTTTAATAGGGTCAAAAGTTATTTAATTATTTACATGCACAATACATATAGAAATTTAATTTCGTGAAATTGACATATACTTTGAATTAAAAATCGCGCCTTTTTATACAGGTATAGTTAGTGTTATAACACATGACTATAGTTGTATGTATATATATATATATATATATATATATATATATAAATCGGCTGTGGTTGAATTTAGTCTACCGTCTGTAATATTTTCTTCGTGACTGCTTTTGCTCTTTTTTCGTGTTATTAATTTTTGTATGGTATTTCAATCTATTTGAGTATTTATTTTATTAATAATATTGAATTGTGGAGCCTTTAAGGAGATAAAGGTAATCATCGCAACTATTCAGTTTCTGTGCATATAACCTAATAAAGTTCATTGGTTTTCATTATCCTTGTTTTCGTTGTTAGTGCGACGACTCAGTGATACTACGAATTAAAATGTTATGTTAAATACAGATTTCAATGACAAGTAGTAAGTAAAATGTTATAAATCAATAGGCTAAAAAATTAAATTAATAATTATTGTTAATTAATCAAATGTATTCGTTTTTGTGCATAAAGGTATAGCCTGAAGACGATGACGAAGTCATTGAAACGTCGCAATCTAATTAAATGTATGGTTTATTCACCAAGATCGAGAAATCTTAGTTTGAAATAAAATTTGCGTGGATGACAACATATACGTCTATAAATAATTATTGTAAATAAAAGGCGGTTGGTTCAGTAATTGAAAATGGTACAAAATATCAGGTTTGCCTTTACGAATATTACAAAAGCGTATAGATAGTCGAATATAATATATATATATATATATATATATATATGAGAGATTCCATGTGAAGTGATCCAGTTAAAAAATAGAATTTTTTTTTAATGTATGGAATCAGTAAAAAACTACTTGAATAGAGTGTAGCTAAATTTTTAGACCTGAATTTCAATTAGTACCAGAGTTGTAGCCAATCAAAAAATCGAATCTTTTGAAAAAATTGACTTTTTGGCCATGTTTATCACTTAATAACTCAAAATCTAACAATTTTTTCTTATATACATTAAATTTGAAAAAGTTTATTAATTCCAAGAAGAATCAGTTCAAATATTTCATTTATTTTATTTTAAAACTTTGAATATAGTTATAATCAATAAAAACCTTTATAGTAAAAAAAGGGTTGTACGATCAAAAATATTTTATCCATCCAAAAATCTAATTCATCGATGATTAATTACCTTCAAAATAATGCAAAGTTTGAGTGCGGCAGAGCATTTCAGACAAAGTTATGGTGTTTTTAGTCAAATTTCATAAAAAAAGAGAGCGAATGCATTTTATGAAGAAAACAGACTAACCGTATACTTACATTCAAACAATATGGCACTATTATTCTTCAATATTACTAAAATCTACTATTCTATATAGTCTACCTTGCTGTGTGCTATTTTGCTCGATTAGTTTGCAGCGTAACTGCTACATTTGCTGTATTTGCTGCTCTAATCGTTTAAATTGTTCATCGTAATTATTTTCCCGCACCTTGTTATTATTTTGAGTCTTTTCTTTTGGGTCGTTAGGCTCTGCTATTCCATCGTCTTTCCAATGGACCCTTGGTACTATCCTACGTACACTGCTCAATTGTGTGCTGCTCCTGGGGTAATGTCTTCTTTCGTTTGCTTGGTTGATTCTTTTCTCTTGGGTCGCTATTTCGGGTTCTATTTGCGGTGGCGTACCCGCTCGGCTGACTGGTCTTGGTACGAGTGAAATAGGGGAAAAGAGACTTGTGCTTATTGGACAGAAAGCAGAGGATTGGACTGTTTGTGTAGATCTAGAACGGGTATCTATATAAATATTTGTACTGTATATGATTACTGGTTCTGTATATTGGGTAAATGGATTATCTATCAGGTTTAGGTTTGTAGGAGATAAAGGAGCTAATGTGTGGATGGGATAAGAAGAAGTAAAATTTATGCTTAACTGTGTCGTCGTTAAGCTTGGTATAGTATGCATTAATTCCATCATCGAATTATTGCATACTTGTGATGCTGGACTTAATCGATATGCTATAGATTGGGCTTGAGGACGATTAGCTGCGATGCTTATTCTTAAATTTTCATTATTTAATCGCTGCATTTTTTCTATCGCGTTGCTGTTTTCCCTTATAGTTGATTGTATTTCCGTTCCGTTTTCCATTTCCGGTAATGATAACAAATTTTCATTACACATGGAGATTGGATCTCGGTATTGTCCTCTTGATTGTCCGGTTGGCAATTGAATATAAAGCATCCGTCTTGCTTTACTACTTCTTGCTGAAGCTGTAGTTGTAGCGATATTGGAGATATTTTCTATTTCTGAAGGCGTTAAGGACAAATCTGTTTGTATAGTTTCTATATGTTTCGGGTTAGCCTCGTCTACAGCTGCATTCCAGTCAGTAGACGATAGTCAGAAATTACGTCTAATTTCGTACCTAGCTAAACTATCTCCAATAATTTTGAAATCAGCGTCTATATTTATTTCTATTTTGTTCGCGTATGCCGTGATTCGACCGTCACTGGTATTATTTATGCTGCGTCGTATTACACCAGCACCTATTGCTAGTTGTAAAACCGATACGTCTTCTTCCAAAATTAAATCAAGATCATCACCGTTGTGACACATTTTGATTAATTTACAGTAGCTTATTTTATATTAATAATTAAATAATTACTAGCTAAAATCCTCACTCGCTCACGCTCGCTCGCTGAAAAATCATTATATAATAGACAATAGATAATATTAAATTAAACTAAAAAATATTTTATTATTTAACTACATTCAATTATTATTTATTAAATTGTATCCATATAGATTTATTGTCATATGTACAATAATTAATGAATTTATTATTATAATACGAAGAATTAAAATGATAATATTAAAAAAATTGAAATTATCTATAAAAATAATTATTTTTGTATGAAATAGAGTTTAATTATTATTGCAATAGCACTTTTCATAAAGGAATTATTATTGATTTTTTATTGTCATGTGATATGTATACATCCTTTGCAAATAATTATTTTATTTGTTTAGAAGTACTTATTAATTTGTGTGTTATTGGTAATTTGGTAATAGCACTTTTTATACACTGAGAAAAATATTATAATAAATATTAAAATAATCTATATTAAAAATTACTATATTGTATAGGAAAAGTGTGACATCTCATCAATATAATAATTTTTGCTATATTATATAGTAAAATTTAGATATAATATTTTTTTTTTATTCTTCATTTTGTGCACTCTTTTTCCTGGCACTTCCTACCGTTTATCCCCCTGGGGACTTTAACGGTGTCCACCTACCACCTATGTGTGGGTGCTTTATCCCTCCCTTAAAAACCCCACCATCTCGCATTCGCCCGGGGTTATGCCTGTGGATGAGGGAAACCTGTGAAGCAGGGAAAACCTCACCCGAGATGACCGGTGTATTCGAAACATTCTTTTTGGGTGTCAAAGTCATATTGCGTAGGCCTTGACACCGAAACCGAATGTTTCACACCTCCCGCTCACGTTGTGAAGTGTGGAAAAACACCTAACCGATCCCGAAAGCCGCACAAAAATGGTGTCACCCATCCAAGTACGAACCGCACTCAGTGCTACTTAACTTTCATGATTGGTCGAGGTGCGTCTCCGCCACTCCGCCACCGCGTCGGTTAAATTTAGATATAATATCTTTTAATATCCATTATCGTAATTTTTGATATTCAATATAGTAATTTTTATTATATAAGCCAGCAAATTTTATTATTCAATCTGGTATTTTTTAAATGCAAATTTAAGGAAGTAAAAATGAATTATATTTTGTTTTTAATTAATTCGAAATAGAATGTATTATAACGGTAAGCGAGTTACCGATCAGGTGAGTAACTGAAAAGAGTATCGACAGCGCGGCGCGCGCAGGGAACGCGCGCGAGAATCGTGCGCGGTAGAGTATCGGTAGAGAGTTCGCGCGCGATCGACAACAACACGGTGTTGGTGACCGGTGATTGTTTTTTACGGGATAAACGAGCGAAAGGACTGTTGTGCGTTGTGTGTGGGTGTGAGAAGCTTCTCCCCACTAACCTCCACGTCGACGGGTGCAGCAGCACATCTCACGGACAGTGAGAAAAGGAGGCTCGGCGAAGCCCACCTTCTCGACCGTTGGAGAGAGAGAGAGAGACATATACGAGGACGAGCTCTCTCTCAATAGCACAGCCTTTTCTCTGCCGAAGCGAGATATTCAGATACGCGGTAAGTGGTGCACCACATTTAGACCCGCGTGTCTATCTAAATTTCGTGTCCCGATTTACCTGGTACGGTCCAGGTGAGGAAGCGTTCCTCCTTTCCCCCCTCTCGTGACAATACCCGCACGGATAGAAAGGTCGGTGGTTCGCGGGAACCACTTCACGAGAGAAGGCGCGCGTGACGTAGTAAGCTTCTACGTAAAAGCTCTCTACGTCAGTGATTCATACGTCACACGGTGTGACGTATGCCATCAGGTTAAGTAGCCGATCATATCCGGATCGGTTGCTCGTTATCGACAGTTAAATAGATTTTAACTGATTCTTTTCGCGCTGACCTCGGGGGTAGTCATCGGTACGACTCCCCGTAAATTGTTAAAGTTAATTTATTGTTTATTTATTAATATTTATTTGTTAATTTAATAAATTGACTCGGCGAGACAATCTTTCTCGCCGATTAACAATAATATCACTTGTTGATAATATTTTACCGGTTAACGTCCTATCCTACGAATACCGCCCTCTCCGGTGTTTATCCTAGTTGGCAATTTTGGGCATAGGGCCCAACACACGGTATATAAGTCAAACGGAGTGTTTGACGTTGTTAACGGCATTGCACGGGAATCAAAGGGATTCCCGGCCGCATCGTGGGACTGCACACTTAAGGTTGGTAAGTTGGGACAGATTGGGCCTAACCGTGGGCCTTACATATCCCCAGTACCCACCCCGTTACAACTGGCGCCCAATACGTGTGGATTTTGGATACAGGACATCGGAAAAATCAACAAGCACGATATAGTTGTTCAATTGTTAATAACATTGTTAATTAACAATTGGATAACTCGCGAACAATAACGAGGTCAGCAGTCGCGTTTCGAAATTCTGAAGCATATTTCGGTACTCTTTCGTTCCCCCTCGAGGCGGGATTTGTTTATTAACAAATAGAATTGTTATAAACAAATAAAAATTTTTTTATAACAAATAAAATTTTTTTTTATTTTTCTCGTCTCGACTACTGAGTAGTAGACACAGGAAATTGGTTCCTGGTCGAACATAGGTGGCGCCACTAGAAAAAGGTCGCACAAATAGGAAATTTGGTGGGTTTTCGAACGGAATCGATAGACCGACCAACGTTACTTGGAGATTGGGTAGTTTGGACCAAACCAAGTAACTAGCGCCACCTAGAGGAACGAAAGAACGCGACACAGCGCGACATAACCTGGTGGCAATTAATCGGTCTAAATAAATTGTTTGTAAGTGTATGCAAGGTTTAACTGGTTTTTGCTGGCACAAAACAGGAAGCTTATAACCTGGCTCAGACCTTTACAAATTGTATTGTAGGTTATATTTTTGTAAGAGGTCAAGCGCGCGGTAACTTAAATTATTTAATTTATCTATTTATTGATTTATTTATTAATATTTATATAGTACCGTTAAGTAGCGCAAGGTAAGAGCCAGGCAGTAGTTTATTGTGAAATTTATTAGCAAATTTGTTAAAAATAATTTAAACTGTGTATTGCTTCCTGATCAAAGTAAGACAGGACTTACTTTTGGCATCCGGTTTTGTGCTTTAGCGGTTAGCTTAGGTAGAAGCAAAACCCAGTTACGCGGATTGGACATTTGGCAAGTAACGCCAAAGTTAAATATTCGACAGCATATAACCTTGCACACACATAGTGCGTCAAGCCAGCGAGGCTACTTACTGTTAAACGTATAAACGACGCTACAACTGAAGATGGCCGCTCAGCAGAAAGACGTCGATAGTCAAATCGATGCATGGATCGAGACGCTCACCAGGGAGCAAATCGAACTACACCTGGACGCCTTGAACCTAAAATCGGCAGGCTCGGTTCATAGGAAAGCCGAGCGACTCCACCAGTGGCTATTAGGAAATTATTCGGCCCAGGAGTTTAACCAGGAGGAAGACGAAGCCACAGCAGTTCGCAGCCGTCTCCAACGGAGAAATAGGTGGCTGCAGATGCTAGGTGAACATCAAGACGAGGAGTCTGATGAACCTAGCCCAGATCAGGAAGTGTATCTGGTACTGCGGGAGAACGCTGCGGTTAAAGATAACCTGCACAGGACGGTGCAGGATTTCGATGACGTCGAGCTAGATGAAACGACGTCAGCCGCGACCAATACAGAGCCTCAACCCGAACGAGAGGAAGAATGGCTGTCATTGGTCTCAGAAGAGGGAAACATTTTTAAAATCCCTCGATCGTTCTCCCAGACCTTGGTGCAGCTTATCAAAAAAGTGAATGACCTCACTGTAAAGGTAGATAAGCTGATGTCTGAGCGCACTCAAACCGCTCACAGCACGAGATTGGACGGTGCCAACCAATCTCACCATGTGCAATTTCAGGACACATATACGTGTTATGGTCCTGATGTGAGCGAGATAGGTGAGGCGCAAGTAAATGGCGAGCAACAACGCGCAAGCGCCCCTCAGTCTAAGCCTGATGGAGCTTGGAAGGGGGGGAATGCGCGCGAATCCCAGAGGATTCCTCAAGCGCGCAGCTCGCCAAACAGGGATCGGACATTCTCAACACCAAGCTTCTCGACGTCATCGAGGTTGAATGGGACACCTCGAGACGTCGGCGGCATTGTGAGGAAGTGGCAGGTCAAGTTCTCTGGCGACAAGAGCCAGAGCATCGACGCCTTCCTAACCAGGATCGAGGATTGCAGGATCCTGGCCAACCTGTCAGAGGACGAGTTATTGCCGTCACTCTCGGAACTTCTGACAGACACTGCCGCCACGTGGTACCAGAACGAGAAACACAAGTGGCACTCCTGGCAAGATTTCGTGACTTCGGCTAAACGTTGGTACGGAATGAGCCAACGTTTCCAGCAGAGGATCATCGCCGAGTCCAACGCACGGACTCAAGGACCCGATGAACCGGTTAGGGACTATATGACGTGCTCTATCGCAATAATGCGAAAGATAGTCCCTACGCCGACTGAAGCGCAGCAGCTCGATCATTTGTATCGGAACATGCTGCCACAGCTTCAACGGCTGTTCAAGAGAGCGGAAGTGAGCTCAATTGAGCAAATGCTGGACCTCGCCACGGAAGCGGAGCAGACGATAGAAGGTGAAAAAGTATATCGTCCACCACCTACGGAGGAAGGGTCTCTGCTTCCTGAAATGGCGTATAAGCCGAAGCGGACAAAAGGTTCGCCGAAGGCTAAGGTAGCGGCCGCTGAGGTAAGCCCGGCCAAACCAAGCGAGCCAGACGTCGTCGACCGCATCGCAAAGATGCTGGAGGATGCGCTGCGGCCCATCGTCTCCCAATTGGCGTCGACGACCCGACAGTCACGTAGGAGAAGCCCAATGTCTGGCTCTCCTAAGAAAGGCTCGCCGGCCAACCGATCTCCGAAGAGTAGGAGGTCTGGCAAACCTAATGGCCCGAGCAAGAGCTTCGGACACCGGCAGGAGAAGAAGAGCGCTAGTCCAACGAGGGAAAAAGGAAAGGAACAGCCGAAAAACCGAATGGGCTCGACTTTCGATCCGACTAAGCCTCTTACCTGCAAGGGCTGTGGGAAAATTGGATATTCCCTCAGGTACTGTCCGGTGTGCTCGGGAAACGCCAAAGGGAGCGGTTAACAGGGACGAAAACCGCGACCCAAGAGCTTGAGTCCCCGCTGTCCCAGGTGAGTTCGGGACAGACACGCTCCAACCGAGAGTATGGTCCAGAGAGGAGCGGAAATGGGCCTCAAAAGGAGGAACGGTCCCAAGAAGCAAGCAGACCAACCTCATCCTATAAACCAGAGGATGAGAGTCGTTGGTGGCTTCTCGTGGAAATTGGGGGCTTTCGTATAAGAGCCTTATACGATCCCGGAGCTTCCACGACCGTGATGGGACCCAGCGGTCTGCAAATCGCCGCGGCATTGGGCAAGGAGCTCATTGTGGCGAACGCCGGACGCGTCAAGATGGCGGATGGTAGTTACCAACCGCTAAACGGTCATGTGATCTTACCTTTCACTGTCGGGAAGGAGACACATGAAATAAGGGTAGCGATCATACCAAATCTTGACGCCGAATGCTACGTAGGAGTAAATTTCGTACGAGCATTCAGAGCCATATTGGATCCGGATAGCGACCGCCTGTTCCTCAAAGACAGCAAGCAGCAGATCAACCTCGAAGTTGCTGGAATAGGGGGTATGGCCACCCTCTCGTCCGCTGGGATAGCGGACGCAACCGAGGCAGAAAGGGAAGAGCTGCGAGAGCTTGTAAGCAAAGTGCTGTCTAATACTTCTCCCAAAATCGGGCGAACCCAACTCATCGAGCACTCGATTGACGTGGGATTAGCTCGCCCGATAAAGCAGAAGTATTACCCGGTGTCGGAGAAGATCCAGGAGGAGATGCACCGCCAGGTCCGAGAGATGCTAGATTTAGAGATCATAGAGCCCTCGGACAGCGGTTGGTCAAGCCCCGTGGTGATGGTACGCAAGGAGAACGGATCACGTCGGTTTTGCATTGACTTTAGGAAAGTCAATGCGCTAACGAAGCCAGACGCTTATCCCCTCCCGTTCATGCAGGATATCCTACGCAAGTTGAAGAGATGTCGGTACATTAGTACTCTGGACATGAACTCAGCGTATCATCAAATACCTCTCCAGAAGGAATCGCGTCCTTATACGGCTTTCACAGTCCCGGGGATGGGACTGTATCAGTTTAAGCGAATGCCGTACGGATTGGCATACGCCGGCGCGACCTTCCAACGCATGATTGACCAAGTGGTTGGTCCTGATCTCGAGCCCAATGCCTTTTCTTACCTCGATGACATTATCATAGTCACCGAGACATTTGAAGGGCACAAGAAGTATCTCGAGATGGTGCTGAAAAGACTGACCGAAGCTAACTTGACAGTAAATAAAGACAAGTGTGTCTTTTGTCAAGATGAGGTAAGATATCTTGGCGTGCTGGTCAACAGGGATGGAATTCGTCCCGACCCAGCCAAGACAGAGCCTATAAGGATTTATCCGGCTCCCAAGAACCTCAAACAGCTTCGACGATTCCTCGGCATGGCGTCGTGGTATCGGCGTTTTATGCCGGATTACGCCACGATTGCCGAGCCACTTACCCGTCTAACAAAGAAGAACCAAGGGTACGAGTGGTTAGATGAACAGGAACAAGCCTTTCAGCAATTGAAGGCCCTGATCATGACTGCTCCAGTTCTTCAACGTCCCAGTGCAGATGGACTGTTTAGCCTGCACACGGACGCGAGCGATACCGGCATAGGAGCCGTGCTCGTCCAAGAGATAGACGGAGAGGAAAGAGTCATTGAGTTTGCCAGTCGCAATCTCACAGCACCCGAGAAGAATTATAGCGTTACGGAGAGGGAATGCTTGGCCGTGGTCTGGGCTATTAATAAGTTCAGACCTTACATCGAAGGGTACCACTTCAAAGTGATAACGGATCACAGTAGTCTTCGCTGGTTGTGTAATATGAGAAATCCAACCAGCCGACTAGCGAGATGGGCTTTAGAGCTTCAAGCTCATGACTTTGTCGTCGAGCACAGAAAAGGAGC
This sequence comes from Theocolax elegans, assembly GCA_026168455.1. Taxonomy (NCBI): domain Eukaryota; kingdom Metazoa; phylum Arthropoda; class Insecta; order Hymenoptera; family Cerocephalidae; genus Theocolax; species Theocolax elegans. The sequence goes on along the minus strand of CM047429.1, from coordinate 17,247,219 downwards.
TCTGCATCACGTTCCCGATGCCCTATCTCGCATGTATGAAGACGACGAGCCTACAGTAGCAGCAATGTCGTGGGCTCAAACTACTGAAGATCCTTGGTACCTAGACTGGATCAAGAACGTTTCCGACAGACCCCGTGATTTCCCCGACTGGAAAATAGTTGGAGGAAATCTATACATCTATCGCCCCGACACGGAGTTAGAGGAAGTGATGGATGATGAGCAAGCATGGAAGCTGGTCGTACCCGTAGAGAATCGACACTCTATTCTGAGAGAGTGTCACGATGACCCCTCAGCTGGCCATCTCGGAAGGGAAAAGACATTCGCCCGCGTGGCCCAAAACTATTATTGGCCACGGTTTTACGCAGAAGTTGCGGATTACGTCAGGCGATGTCAAGTGTGCCAGCAATGTAAGGTCGAGCAACGTGCTCCCTCAGGGTTAATGGGTCACCGTCAATCGGACAGACCATGGCAGGTGGTAGCAGGAGATATCACTGGCCCGCTTCCACGCTCTAGCCGAGGATACGAATACATCCTAGTATTCCAGGATTTATTCACGCGCTGGATTGAAGCAATCCCGATAAGACAAGCTAACGCGAAGACGATAGTCCGCGAGCTTCACGAACGAGTGATTAACCGGTTCGGCACCCCGGAAGTATTTCATTCGGACAACGGGACCGAGTTTAAAAATAAACTCGTAGACGAATACCTTGAATCTAAGGGAGTGTATCATTCGACGACACCCCCTTACCACGCACAGGCCAATCCTGTCGAGAGGGCCAATCGGACCCTTAAGACAATGGTGGCGTCGTATATCCAGGATAAGCATAGCGACTGGGACGACAAGCTGCCAGAGTTAGTCTTTGCACTAAACACAGCGGTGCAAAGTTCTACTGGATGGAGCCCGGCTATGCTGAACTATGGTCGCCAACCCGAGGCGCCTAGTACAGCTCGTCGAGAGCAAGACCGGCTTGCCCAGCAACAGTTTGAGTTCCGTCGCCTGCAGGATTGGAACGACAAAATCAAACAGTTGCCAAGACTGCACGAGAATGCAAGTCGTCAGTCGGCTGCCAGCAAGGCCCGGCAAGCCGAAATCTTGAACTCACGACGAAGGCCAGCGGAATTCGAGGTAGGAGATCTGGTGTGGAAACGCAACCGGATCCTCTCGTCCAGCGCACAAGGTATCTCGGCTAAGCTTGCTCCGAAATACACAGGGCCATATCTGATCATCAGTAGGAAAGGTATGAATACCTACGTCATACAAGATGATCAAGGGGGCCAAGAAGTATCTCATATAGAGCATCTGAAGAGATACGTCCCCGAAGAGGATGCTGAACCAAACGATGATGAGCAACCTACGAGATCTCAACCGTCGAGGGATCAACAGGTGAAGTGCGACCCACCTGTAGCGAGCGAAGCCTCCCCTGCGAGGGAGTATAATGCGGGCGAGTCACCGAGCGAAGGGACTCGGTGTAAACCGCGTAAGACGTCGCGTACGTCCTTAGATAGGGCCCCCGCTACCAAACGACCACGTGGTCGTCCCCGGAAAGCGAATGCGACCGTGCGACGCCGATCCCCAGTAACACGGCAATTAGATGCGCAGCCAGAAACTGTTCCCCTTAGACGAGGACGAGGGCGTCCTCGTGGATCGAAATCCAAATAAAGAACAGTGTCGTTTGAAACGATGGGCCATAACCTGAGATCATGATTTTTGTTGCAGATGATCATCGAGGTTGAGCAGGAAGCCCTGGAGTTCCTCCTCGCCAGGATGATAGACACCCTGGCCAGCCACGGCGAGATGCAGACGGCGGACGTCCTGTCTGCTGTAGTTGCTGCCGTAGATCATCGGCAGCAACAGCTCCAGGAGGAGCATCGCCGTGGCCAGGAGGATATCGCCGCCGTAGTCCTAGAAGAGGTCCTGGAGGACGGTTAGGGCCAGGACACGGCCTATGTAGCGACCCCTGCGGACCGCTTAAGACAAGCGAAAGGGACGATACCCATGCCCTCTCCGCCGAAGCCAGCACCCGCGACAGAAGAGCGGATGGAGAGGGAGAGCAATTCAGTATCGGATCGTCCGCAGGGGAAGACTGAACCGGAACCGGCCAACACCAGACCCCAGCTCCGTCGTCCCCACTCCAATGGGTCCCAACCCGCAACCTCTGCGGTGACAGAGGAGCGACCCAAGACACAGGAAGAGGAGTGGCAGGAGACGGAGGCTGCCCTCAGGCACATGAAAGCCCTGAGGGTTCAGCTACGGGTAGCCGAACAAGAGGCCTTGGCGAAGTTTGATGCGTTTGCCGAGGCTCATCCGACGGCTCCCATCACCAAGGGTGTCTGGGCTGAGCGAGTTCAGGACCTCAAAAGGGAGCGAGAGGTCCTGGCAACGTTCCGGGCTCAGCAGCGCGAGGCCAAAGAAAAGGCGGCGGCGGAAGAAAGGAAGCGCGAGGAAGAGCGCCAGCAGCGGCTGAGGGCTGAGGCAGCCTATAGGCAGGCTGCTGAAGAGCACCGGCGTCTCCAGCAGAAAGCGGATGACGCTAAAAGAAGAGCCGCTGAGCTGGAGGCGCGGCTGCAATCTCAGCCCTCCACGAGCGGAACGAGCGGTTATAAGGAACCGAAGTGTCCGCTCTGCCGCTGCAAAGGGGTCGTGGACCCAAAGAAGTGCCCTCGCTTCAAGGCGCACGCCGAAATCAAGGCGGGGCGCAGGAGGCAGGGCTAAGAGCCGTTAGGAGGCAACGGCCCAATCCTCCAAATGTATATAGATACTTTTTGTTTTTATTAAAGTTTTATAATAAAAAAAAAAAATAAGGTGTACCTCCTGATTATTTATCCTCTTTCCTGTTCCTCGCGGTACAGAGTCCACATACAGAGTATGCGGAATCTGGAAGGGGGGTATAACGGTAAGCGAGTTACCGATCAGGTGAGTAACTGAAAAGAGTATCGACAGCGCGGCGCGCGCAGGGAACGCGCGCGAGAATCGTGCGCGGTAGAGTATCGGTAGAGAGTTCGCGCGCGATCGACAACAACACGGTGTTGGTGACCGGTGATTGTTTTTTACGGGATAAACGAGCGAAAGGACTGTTGTGCGTTGTGTGTGGGTGTGAGAAGCTTCTCCCCACTAACCTCCACGTCGACGGGTGCAGCAGCACATCTCACGGACAGTGAGAAAAGGAGGCTCGGCGAAGCCCACCTTCTCGACCGTTGGAGAGAGAGAGAGAGACATATACGAGGACGAGCTCTCTCTCAATAGCACAGCCTTTTCTCTGCCGAAGCGAGATATTCAGATACGCGGTAAGTGGTGCACCACATTTAGACCCGCGTGTCTATCTAAATTTCGTGTCCCGATTTACCTGGTACGGTCCAGGTGAGGAAGCGTTCCTCCTTTCCCCCCTCTCGTGACAATACCCGCACGGATAGAAAGGTCGGTGGTTCGCGGGAACCACTTCACGAGAGAAGGCGCGCGTGACGTAGTAAGCTTCTACGTAAAAGCTCTCTACGTCAGTGATTCATACGTCACACGGCGTGACGTATGCCATCAGGTTAAGCAGCCGATCATATCCGGATCGGTTGCTCGTTATCGACAGTTAAATAGATTTTAACTGATTCTTTTCGCGCTGACCTCGGGGGTAGTCATCGGTACGACTCCCCGTAAATTGTTAAAGTTAATTTATTGTTTATTTATTAATATTTATTTGTTAATTTAATAAATTGACTCGGCGAGACAATCTTTCTCGCCGATTAACAATAATATCACTTGTTGATAATATTTTACCGGTTAACGTCCTATCCTACGAATACCGCCCTCTCCGGTGTTTATCCTAGTTGGCAATTTTGGGCATAGGGCCCAACACACGGTATATAAGTCAAACGGAGTGTTTGACGTTGTTAACGGCATTGCACGGGAATCAAAGGGATTCCCGGCCGCATCGTGGGACTGCACACTTAAGGTTGGTAAGTTGGGACAGATTGGGCCTAACCGTGGGCCTTACATATCCCCAGTACCCACCCCGTTACAGTATATATTGGGGGAATTCCTTCTGTCAATTAAGTACTACAGAAACATTTAATATTTGGAGATTTAATTATATACTATTCTTACGCAGTCGATCGCAATTTTTATTCACTCGCATATATTTATTCATGACACTTATTAGTCACAAACTTAAATATTATTTCAATCGCTATCATTGCAATACGCTGAACGGAAGATACATTTTCGCATAATAATTAAATATCTTGTTGTTTCTTATATAATAGTTGACACATTTTTGAGCATTTGCGAGAAGAACTGGAAAAATAGAAAATTTTATACACGCCACCTATTGGACGAATGGAGTAATTAGAATAGCCTTAAATTAAAAAGTCGTCTCAAAACAATTGAATACTGAAAAAGAAATGAACGTATACGCGTATATAAAATATTTCTACAATACTTATTATACAAATTTTAATATATGTAGTATATACATTTCACTATATATGATGTAAGAACTTTTGTTATTTTGATATTAAAATTTGCTATTTACGTAAGATTGATTATAACATTACATATTAAATATTGTAAAACTTTATTTTATAAATTTTATAAAATAAAAAAATATAGTATAAATATTTTAATAATATTTGTCTATATATATAACTAATTTATATAAAAACTCAACCAAATAATTAAATATTGATCATACATATATAATTATAATTTATTTATATATTAGGTAGTTTATGTTATTATGTATTATGGTATTTATAGTATTTATGGTATTTATATTATTTATATTATTTTATTACTATTTATTATTATTTTTATTATTATCTACTGGAACGCAGATTACGAAATTAAAAAAAAATTAATTTCTTCCTGTAGATGATGTCCAGGTCCCTTATGTTACTTCCAGATCATCGCGGCATCAGCTACTGGAACAAACATTACGAAATTAAAAAAAAAATATTCCCTTCCTGTTGATGATGTCCAGTCCTTCATGTTACCTTCCATTTTTTCGAAAATTCAAGAGAGATAAGAAGAGTTAAAAAATAAAAAGTCTGCCTGTACGGACGTACGGACGTACGCTCAGACTTAAACTTTAAAACCAATAAAAAATTAATTAAATACCTATAAAAAAGTCAAACACTATGTCTAATTATTCCTTTGGGTGCCGCGATCATATTGAATTAAAAAAAAATAAATTTTACAAACAATTTAAAAAATATAACATAATTTATACTTAAATCGTCATTTTGACAGTATAAAATTTTAATATAATGTGGATGGATGTGGATATTACTAATAGCTCTTTTTAGCTGGATTGAAATAAAATCTCTTTGTTCTTGTTTAATTTAATATCTAATATAAATTAAACACACCAAGTAAAAATCAAAATATTTTAATGAGTAGAAAAAAATGAATTTTCATGCTAAGCTAATTAAATCAGAATTACTTTTCACTAAGCAAACCACAAAAAAATAAACAAGCTTGTGATATTATGAGCTGGGTAGTACAGGAAAATAAAATACAGCGTGAAAATATGTGTTAATATATATATATATATATATATATATATATATATATATATAGTTGTTATTAATTGTCATTGTATGTATATACGCAGCGTTATTAGTCTTGGAATTAATATGTACAACCTTTATTTATACACCACAATATTCATTAAATATGTATTGCTATATTATTAAAATCAATAAATATTGGGGTATATGTGCAAGGGAAACGTGCAAATTATGCTAATATAAATAAAATACAAATTGGGTTTAGCAGGCAGCAAAACAACAACAAAAAAAATTTATGCAGTGTAAATTATTTAAATCAACTATTATTATCGGGGAGCAATAATGGAAAAATTAAATTTTTGTTGCAATGGGTATACAGGATAAACAAAATTTAATCATAATTATTTATTATGTTAACAATAAATAATGCAAGCATAATGTGTGTGTTAATTCAATATGCATTAGTTGTATAAGACTGCAAAAACACAATTTAACCAAACGTGTTGACAGCAAAATGCATATGAAAATGGCATTAATATGTAGTATATGCAACCAAAAGAAATTATTATGCTTTTCAAAAAAAAATATAAGTAGTGCTTAAGAGGACGCCGAACAGGCATGCTTACCGACTTTTACAGATTCAAACTGTACAACGGGAGTTTTTATTTTTTTGTAATTTTATGAGTTGTCCCCACTAGGTTTTGATAAAAGCTAGCGGGGACAACTCATAAAATTTTAAAAAATTAAAAATTCGCGTTGTAAAGTTTGAATCTGTAAAAGTCGGTAAGCATGCCTGTTCGGCGTCCTCTTAAAGCAGCTTCGAATCGTTATATAACTATAAAATGCAAATGTGTGTTATCGATAATATGTATTACAATTTAAAAAAAAATAATATTTTCTTATAGGAGTACACAAAAAAAATTATTGAACTCTTAGTTATTATTGTTGTATAAGTTAGAAGGAGAGGAAAAATGAATTATTTTTATATACAGGGTGTCCTAAAAGTAACGATACACCCAATAAATATTCCAGGTAAAAGCTTTTTTAAAAAAGGTGAAGGTCATTCCTTAAGTAACTTTTTACGACGAATCCAGTGGTGAACTTGGATTTGACCTTCAACTTGTCATTGAAGGTCATTTTAAGGTCAACTTTGTTTTTTTAAATGGGAACCTCTATTTTTGACAACAGCAATCGAAAGAGCGAGAAACTTGACGTCTAAACATGTACTCAGGTCGTAGGTCAAGGTGACCTTGAACCTTGTGCTGAAGGTTATTATGTTGTAGGTATGAATCGGCTCCGAACTGTACTTGTTTGACTTAGGGGTATTAAAAAGGTCAAGGGAATTCTTGTAATAATGGTATGCAATGGTGACCTTGGATTTGACCTAGCGTTAGACCTTGAAGGTCATTCGAAGGTTAACTTTTTTTTAATAAAAACGGCTTTTTTTCACAACAACAATCAAGAGCGGGAAATTTCACCCGAACCTGCTATGGATTAACTCGCTAAGTTTGAACCTTCAAGCTTATTGCGGGGTCATTTTTTTACATTTAGCGTTACCCAGGAACAACGACGTGGACGTAGTAAAATCTGATCCCTTTGGGGGGCTTGATTAGCGTGAGTCCCCTCGTCTCTCACGTTTGTGGTGCTTGATTAGCGTGAGTCCCCTTGCCTATCACGTTTGGGGTGCTTGATTAACGTGAGTCCCCTTGCCTCTCACACTTAATTATTAGCAGTAATAATCTCATCTTACTTTAAGTGCTTGAACTGCTCTCCATTCACTTCTTGACAGTAAGCTAATCGATGGTAAACAGCATTAACACTATTTTGGATCGTTTCAATAGGAATGAGAGCAGATTCGTCTGGCTGGCCATTCAATTGCGCCCCTTCTTCCTATCCAACGATTAGCAAATATCTCATCTAAGTAAGCGCGAACGTCTGGTGCATAGTGAGGTGCTGCACCGTCCTGTTGAAGCTATGTATTTTCGAAGTTCTCTCCTACTATTTCTCTAATAGCAGGAACTATTTGAGCTCGAAGCATATTTTCATAGTTTTCAGCAGTTAAGTTTCCATCAATAAAAAATGGTCTTATAATACGGTTATTAAGTATTCCTGCCCAAACATTCAATTTTTGCGGGTACTGCGATTTGTCTTCACGCATCCAGCGAGGATTTTCATCTGCCCAATATCTGCAATTATGTCTGTTCAAAGTCCCGTCTAGTTGAAAAGTTGCTTCATCTGTAAAAGCTATGTTTGATGGAATGTTAGGATCTTCAACTATGAGTGCCATCATGTTTTCACAAAACTGAACGCGACGATCAAAATCGTCTTCGTTTAATTTGTAAACCAAGTTCACTTTAAATGGATGTAAATTGGATTCTTTTAATATTTTGCTTACAGATGATTTGCTTGTGTTATGCTCTTGAGCAATTCTGCGGATGGAAAAATGCGGATTTTCAATAAATGATAATAAAACATTCAGTGACCGCCCTTCACCCGTTGCTGACCTTGATCTGCCAGACTTAGGTAGATCTCTAACACTGCCAACATTATTAAACTTTGTAATTGTATTTTGAACGGTTGAGAGTGCGATTGGAGTTCTACCAACCCTAAATGTTTCATTAAAAACATTCATTACTGCCCTGTACGATCTTTTCACTTGACCCCAGCCTCTCATTATGAGAAGTGATATTCTTTCTCTTTCAGTGGGGCGTTGCATTTTAAGTTGACGGATCAAACCTTACTCAAAAATCAATCGGAATGAAAAACATAAAAATCACAACGGAGATACTCATCTAAAAAATGATAGTGATAATCTGATATTTTTAGCTAAAGCTGTACCACAATTTTACATGTAAACTAGATTTTTTAAAGATAAAATAATTGGAAATTTAAAACGTGTTTAAGTATTAGTTCATAAAGTTATTGATCTTTAGTTGATAAAGTATTAGTTCTTTTTTTGAGGGTTGAAAGTTTAAGATTAGTGAGATGCGAGTTCATAACATAGAGATTTATGCGATATGTTAATATTTACAAGTAAGAACCTGCTCAATTCATGTAAATAAAGCATCCCGATCGTGAGAGACGAGGGGACTCACGCTAATCAAGCCCCCCAAAGGGATCAGATTTTACTACGTCCACGTCGTTGTTCCTGGGTAACGCTAAATGTAAAAAAATGACCCCGCAATAAGCTTGAATGTTCAAACTTACAGATTGGAGTTAATCCATAGCAGGTTCGGGTGAAATTTCCCGCTCTTGATTGTTGTTGTGGGAACCTCTATTTTTGACAACAGCAATCGAAAGAGCGAGAAACTTGACGTCTAAACATGTACTCAGGTCGTAGGTCAAGGTGACCTTGAACCTTGTGCTGAAGGTTATTATGTTGTAGGTATGAATCGGCTCCGAACTGTACTTGTTTGACTTAGGGGTATTAAAAAGGTCAAGGGAATTCTTGTAATAATGGTATGCAATGGTGACCTTGGATTTGACCTAGCGTTAGACCTTGAAGGTCATTCGAAGGTTAACTTTTTTTTAATAAAAACGGCTTTTTTTCACAACAACAATCAAGAGCGGGAAATTTCACCCGAACCTGCTATGGATTAACTCGCTAAGTTTGAACCTTCAAGCTTATTGCGGGGTCATTTTTTTACATTTAGCGTTACCCAGGAACAACGACGTGGACGTAGTAAAATCTGATCCCTTTGGGGGGCTTGATTAGCGTGAGTCCCCTCGTCTCTCACGTTTGTGGTGCTTGATTAGCGTGAGTCCCCTTGCCTATCACGTTTGGGGTGCTTGATTAACGTGAGTCCCCTTGCCTCTCACACTTAATTATTAGCAGTAATAATCTCATCTTACTTTAAGTGCTTGAACTGCTCTCCATTCACTTCTTGACAGTAAGCTAATCGATGGTAAACAGCATTAACACTATTTTGGATCGTTTCAATAGGAATGAGAGCAGATTCGTCTGGCTGGCCATTCAATTGCGCCCCTTCTTCCTATCCAACGATTAGCAAATATCTCATCTAAGTAAGCGCGAACGTCTGGTGCATAGTGAGGTGCTGCACCGTCCTGTTGAAGCTATGTATTTTCGAAGTTCTCTCCTACTATTTCTCTAATAGCAGGAACTATTTGAGCTCGAAGCATATTTTCATAGTTTTCAGCAGTTAAGTTTCCATCAATAAAAATGGTCTTATAATACGGTTATTAAGTATTCCTGCCCAAACATTCAATTTTTGCGGGTACTGCGATTTGTCTTCACGCATCCAGCGAGGATTTTCATCTGCCCAATATCTGCAATTATGTCTGTTCAAAGTCCCGTCTAGTTGAAAAGTTGCTTCATCTGTAAAAGCTATGTTTGATGGAATGTTAGGATCTTCAACTATGAGTGCCATCATGTTTTCACAAAACTGAACGCGACGATCAAAATCGTCTTCGTTTAATTTGTAAACCAAGTTCACTTTAAATGGATGTAAATTGGATTCTTTTAATATTTTGCTTACAGATGATTTGCTTGTGTTATGCTCTTGAGCAATTCTGCGGATGGAAAAATGCGGATTTTCAATAAATGATAATAAAACATTCAGTGACCGCCCTTCACCCGTTGCTGACCTTGATCTGCCAGACTTAGGTAGATCTCTAACACTGCCAACATTATTAAACTTTGTAATTGTATTTTGAACGGTTGAGAGTGCGATTGGAGTTCTACCAACCCTAAATGTTTCATTAAAAACATTCATTACTGCCCTGTACGATCTTTTCACTTGACCCCAGCCTCTCATTATGAGAAGTGATATTCTTTCTCTTTCAGTGGGGCGTTGCATTTTAAGTTGACGGATCAAACCTTACTCAAAAATCAATCGGAATGAAAAACATAAAAATCACAACGGAGATACTCATCTAAAAAATGATAGTGATAATCTGATATTTTTAGCTAAAGCTGTACCACAATTTTACATGTAAACTAGATTTTTTAAAGATAAAATAATTGGAAATTTAAAACGTGTTTAAGTATTAGTTCATAAAGTTATTGATCTTTAGTTGATAAAGTATTAGTTCTTTTTTTGAGGGTTGAAAGTTTAAGATTAGTGAGATGCGAGTTCATAACATAGAGATTTATGCGATATGTTAATATTTACAAGTAAGAACCTGCTCAATTCATGTAAATAAAGCATCCCGATCGTGAGAGACGAGGGGACTCACGCTAATCAAGCCCCCCAAAGGGATCAGATTTTACTACGTCCACGTCGTTGTTCCTGGGTAACGCTAAATGTAAAAAAATGACCCCGCAATAAGCTTGAATGTTCAAACTTACAGATTGGAGTTAATCCATAGCAGGTTCGGGTGAAATTTCCCGCTCTTGATTGTTGTTGTGAAAAAAAGCCGTTTTTATTAAAAAAAAGTTAACCTTCGAATGACCTTCAAGGTCTAACGCTAGGTCAAATCCAAGGTCACCATTGGATACCATTATTACAAGAATTCCCTTGACCTTTTTAATACCCCTAAGTCAAACAAGTACAGATCGGAGCCGATCCATACCTACAACTTAATAACCTTCAGCAGAAGGTTCAAGGTCACCTTGACCTACGACCTGAGTACATGTTTAGACGTCAAGTTTCTCGCTCTTTCGATTGCTGTTGTCAAAAATAGAGGTTCCCATTTAAAAAAACAAAGTTGACCTTAAAATGACCTTCAATGACAAGTTGAAGGTCATATCCAAGTTCACCACTGGATTCGTCGTAAAAAGTTACTTAAGGAATGACCCTCACCTTTTTTAAAAAAGCTTTTACCTGGATTATTTATTGGGTGTATCGTTACTTTTAGGACACCCTGTATATAACCCAGCGTACCCAAAAAACAACTAAATATAACCAATATATTCAATCAAACAACTAAATATAACCAATATATATAAAAAAAATTACATTTTCCGTGTACGTGCTTTACTTTGCAGAAAGTGGCTGTCAAAATGGCCGACCAGCTTCTTCCAAGTGTGTGCGAGCTTTGCTGGGGAAAGAAAAAGGCAATATGGCCGCTCATATTGGTTGGCCTTGGAGGTTTCATAACCTTCCGCCTGGATGGTGTCTCTTCGCCTAGTCTGCTGCCCTATGGAGCTAAGGAGGGTCCACGAGGCTTCCTTATTTTATAGCCTCCTTGCTTCATCTGCTTGGCGGTGTCAAACCGGGAGAAGCCTGCCTGATGCTGACCAAGCTCGCCCAGGGCCTTCAACGCCAGAACCACCCTAGTGCTTCTGCTCTTTATGTATGCTGGCTTGGGATAGGGTTTTAGTCTATGAGGGTAGGTAGGACTTATTTACAGTGCAGGTAGGGAGTTATAGGGAAGAGTATAGGTTTATTCGTTTAGCTTATTCAAATGTTGACATGTGCAAAGCACATTTTCACAATATATATATAAATAAATATATATATATATACATATATATACATATATTCTTAATCAATTTATTCAATAAATAAATAAATATTAACAAATTCGACAATAACAATTGAGGGGTAATAGTACCGCTGACTACCCCCGAGGTCAGCGCGAAAATAATCAAATAAAAATCGATAGTACTCACGTAATCGGCAATCGATCCGGAAACGATCGGTTGCTTAACCTAACAGCCGTAAGGTCACTCCGCGTGACGTATGAACCACCGACCTGACTACCCGGGCGTGAGTTGTCGCGAGACGGGTGGAAAGAGGGGAACACTCCTTCACCTGGACCGTATAAGCAAAATCGGCAAAATATTAAGGGGACAAGCAGGTTCAACGTGGTACACCACTCATCTTTGTATTCGCGAGACCCCGCTAGAAATACGTTAATACGTCGGGAACGGCCGCGCTGAATCTCCCCGTCTATCTCTCTTTCTCTCTCATTTCTACGGGCGAATTAGTCCCGGTCTTCCGTCCTTTCCGTGGACGGAGTCTAGAGTACTAGAGTGGTGGAGGCGTACGGTTTTGCTCGACGGGTTGGGTCGTGTGGGGAAAGCCTGTCCGCACCCACACCGTGTCACTCACACCCATACTTATTCGGTATGCACGATAAGAAAACTGGTATCTCGGCCTGTATCTCAATATCGTGCGCGCTATATCGTTACTATCAGCTGGATGCGCATGACTTTCGCGAGCTCGTGCGCACGCAGCCCTCTATATTCTTTTTCGTTACTCATCTGATCGGTATCTCGCTTACCGATATAATATATATATGGGTGGTTCTCTGTGAAATCGAAGATGAAAATAATGAATATTGCTATAACTGTTGGAATATGTTTTAGAGGTATCCAGTAGTTCTCCCGAATTTTTGCAGATTTTTCGGGGCCATTATTTTAAGTTACAGAGAGTCAAAATTGACATTTGAGCAATTTTTTGCATTCTATACCCATTTACATGAATTTGTAGCTCCCAAGGGATGCATTTTTTACTAAAAACATAAATATGACTTTTTTTTGTAAAACTTTCTGAGTTTTTCATTAAAAATACTTTTTAAGTCATAAATGCAGAGAATCGAGCCGCGCGCTGTGTTCTAGCCTCTCTCCCTACTTCTCGCGCAACTCTCGACCGAGAGACATCGTGTTCTAAAGCCGACCACCGCAACTTGGCGTGCTCGCCACAGCTCTGGCATTTAAACACTCAGTTGTAATTATTAGTTTTATTTTGAGCTTCTTAGTTGTTAATATATATTGTGTGAATATTAAATATAATACTGGAAATGCGAACCGGTGTATTGTGCTTCCTTCACTCCTGCCTGATTTTCCCAGACTTCCTCTTTCTTTACGCGCGAACACACGCAACCGAACATATATATATGGACTATTTTACGTCAAGTGGTGTGATGAAAATTTTCAGAGGTCACTCCCTCTGGGAAACGGATCCTTGCCAAACTCTAGGATATGGTTTCTGCTATAAAAATATGAAGAATGTCGGAGTTTTGGTGTCCAATGCCCTTTCCTACTATAGATAGAAGCAAATGCTGAAAAATTTCGGCGAGAAAACCCTTGAGTTTGATCGCTTATAACTCGGAAACAATTAAAGATGTACATATTAACTAAATTTTAAAAGAAAGTTGAGGTTGAGTAGATACGTTTTGTAAATACTTTAATATGGTCAAAAGTTATGGAAGAAATAAGAATTAGATGAAATTTTGGTCTAAAAAAAATTAAATTGTAACTCTAAATTTTCGATAAACTTTTGGCTAATTTTTATTTCTCCCATAACTTTTGACCATATTTAAATATTTTAGCTTCCTTTTTTTCAAAACGTACCTACTCGACCTCAGCTTTCTTTTAAAATTTAGTTTATACGTACATCTTTAATTGTATCTGAGTTATAAGCGTTCAAACTCAACGGTTTTTTCGGCGATATTTTTCATTATTTGCTTATATCTATTGTAAAAATGGCAATTGGACACTAAAACTCCGGCTTTCTACATGATTTCGTAGTAGAAATTATATTTTAGAGTTTTGTAAGGATCCGTTTTCCAGAGGGTGTGGTCTCTCCTTGTAAGAATTATTCCATCATGAAAAATGAAAATTTTTCAATATTTAGCAAAATGACTATTTTTAAAACCATTTATCTCAAAATTTATTGATTTCTTTGAAAAAAACATTACATACAACTATTGTTTAAAATAACCTTTAGAACATAACTATCCAGAGTACAATTTTTAATTTTATAATCTCAAAGAGATAGTACACCCTGAAAATAAATAAAATTTATTATTAAAAAAGGCGACCACGCCACAATTGATTTTGATGTAATACCGCTTAAAAGATCACATTTTTTAAGAGCTTTCAAATGGCGGTGGTTAGATATTGGCTATCAGCGCTGGTGAAAGTTATGCCTATATATATACGGTGAGGAACGAAGGTTCGCCTCGAACGTGGATAGCGGTGTCAAATTGCTCGATAATGTTCTGCTAGACCTGCGGGCGTCGACGTTAGATGAGTTTGCTTTCGGAGTCCGATGATTGCCAGATGTTGAAGTCGTAGTTTCTTGACTAAGGCTCGTAGATGCCAACGATGCGTCTCGATTCCCGAATACAAGATCTCTCTTGATTTTGAATGCGTATTTCTTTAAAGTCCGAGTAGCAGTGCCACACCCTCGGATAAAAATCAAAGAGTTGACTGGCAGAGCTTCGCCTTACGAAAGCTTTAGACGAAAAATTAGGAGTGGCTGTATCTGTTCTGGGTCCTCTTTATACCCTAAAAATCTATGCATCTGTCCTTGTCTTACGCTTTGCTATAAATGGAAATTGCGTAAGTAGTTCTTGATTTTTCTGTGCTTGCACCCGATTGGACCGTTAGATGTACCAAACCATACCAATACCAAAAATTATCGAATCCCATGCATTTTCTGTATCGCTTCGTAGTTAATTTGGAGAATTTGCTGTCCCCCTTTTATTACTGCGACATTATCCAAAAACGGCTTAATTTATTACTTATTATTACTTATAGTTTTCTAGTCCATGTTTCCCATCGCCGGCTCTTCTCCGAGCATTGATTTTATAGTGCAGTACAAAAAAAAAACTCTTGCACAACCCTTCGTTTCGATCTCACAATCGGCGATCTCGCTTATATGCGTATTGGCTTTGAATAATATCTTCAACTCTACTTATCAGTCTCTTTTTCGTTTGAAACACTCGTAAATTAATCTGTCCCTTTGCTCTATAAATTTTATTTTATATTACTACATTTACTTAGGATCATTCTTTATCAACCTTATTTTTTTCGTCTTCTACGCCGTAATTTTATTCTAAACTACGCAGTACTTCTTACGAAAAATAATAATATAATTTTCATCGGGACGCGACAAATTGCTATTTTCAAAGCCATTTATCTCAAAATCTATTGTTTTTTTTGAAAAAACATTACAAACAACTTTTGTTCAAAATAATCTTTAGAACTTATCTACCTAGGTTACAATTCTTTGTTTTAAAATTTAAATTTCTTTGCGTGAAGTCTCAGAGTTAAGCATCTGATTTTTCTTATTTTTGCATTGTCCTCGCGGGCAGTCGATGGTACGACTCCCCCTCAATTATTATTGTGATTAATTGGTATTGTTATTCTAAAACACGTTTTTCTTTAGCACATAAATTGAAATGTAAAAATATTTATCTCAATTAGATAAAAATTTTTTTCTTTTCGTCTTTTTCGCTCAAATTTATTTTTTTAAAAGAAAAATATTGTAAAAATAGTTGAAACAGTCTAATGTATAGATAAGAAACGCTTTTGAAAAGCAATAATTGCTGGAAGAAAACTTAGAGCTGGAATCGATAATCTGAATCTGTAAATTTTTTTTTACAGTTTTGTTTTCAAAAGCCTTCACTCGTATTAAAAAATTAGTATTGAATGCAGCAAATGCCAAAACTATTAGTATCCAGAACACTTTAAAAGAAAAGAAAATGTGCATTATGATTAAAAGATCAAATATTTTGCTCAAATACGTTTCAGAACAAGAAACACTAAAAAAAGTACCACTTCATTGCGAAATTTTAAAACAGTTTAAAATTTGTATTCAAGTTCTTGAGGGTGCGTAATAAGATTTTTGGAATAAATCTTATACCGCATATATACCATCTTTTGCTATTGATGATGACGAGTACCTACCACTTTATTGAACTGAACCTAGATTACATATACAAGTCATCTTATTAAATTAAATAACTTAAGAACTAAATTTTAAGAAATAATATTTAATTAATGTTATATATGAAAAGAAACACATACTACAATAATAGTAGTATCCTAAAATTAAACTTATAAAGTCTTGTTTGAAATTGTTGAAAATAAATTTAAATATTTTGGTATAGAATATAGTGTATAATTTAATACTTTCTGGCTATGTTGTTTAACAGCATCGGCGCACTTTTCGATAACCACTTGCTTAGTGAACATACCGTCATTCGAAGTGTGAGTAGCAGCTTACCAGGCAACACTGAGTTTTGCAAGCTCTCTACCTGACATTCCTTCAGTGATATCTGCCATTTTGACATAAAGAGCACCATAATCAAATTGCGCGAGTTTGAACCTGCGTTTCTTTTCATTTCGACAACAGAATATAATACGAATTTTCAAAAGTAAAGCTTATAATTTCGTTTACGTTCCTTTTGTCCAAGTAAAGAGAAATTGACCATTTCGTCGAGATGATCGGTCAATGTCGAATCAAATTATTCGGGTTTTGCTCTATTCTCTGGTACGGTAAGAAAATGCGTTTAACATGCAAATATTCGTTTATGTGTTCAGTTAACTGTTTTTGTAAGAATGCGTGAGCCTTATAGATGAATAATAGTAAACCTCGTGACGTCGAGGTCTACTAATTTCTAATTTTATTCTAATTTCTAATTTTTTTAATTTTGTTAAGTTAAAAGTATAAATTTACAATGCAGAATATTAATAAATTATATTTGCACATCAACATTAAAATATGCTATATTAATTTTATTTAAATTTTTTTATGTATTGTGTCGGGATGGGTATTGGGTAGTAGAAAACCCTGGTCAGGCCCAATTCGTATCAACTTTCCTACCGTAGTAGTGATACTCCATACAATGCCGTTAGCCACACCAAACACTTTATTTGGCTTTTATACAGGTGTGCAGAGCCTTATACCCCAAATTGATCGACTAGGGTGCTCGCCGGAGTGGGTGGTATTCGTCGGGAAGGAATTGAACCAAGTAAATTATCCAACAAGCTCAATATCTTTGTTAGTCGGCGAGATGGATGATCTTGCCAAGATCAATTTATTAAAAAAATAAATATTAACAATATGACAACAACATTTGAGGAGGAATCGTACCGACGAATATGTCCGAGGTTAGCGCGAAAACCATAATGCGAAAGTCACAAATAGCCGCAAAATCGGCAACCGACCTGGGAATGATCGGTTACTTAACCTAATGGTTACGTCACACGCTACGACGTCACGCTCCGTGACGTATTCACTCAGACGTAGGGAGTTCTGACGTAGGAGCTACCTACGTCACGCACGCCGTCGCTCTCAAAGTGGTTCCTGCGGACCACCTTCCTAACTACCCGGGCGGGATTTGTCGCGAGTGGAGGGAAAAGAGGGGAACGGAACACCCGGGTCTAATCGTGGTACACCACTTACCGTTGTGTTCTGGAGCCACCGCTCGAACGGCGTTAAACTGGCGGGAACGGCCGCGCGTGAGACTCCTCATTTTTATCCCTCTTTCTCTCACACTCACGGACGTAGCTACCTCAACTCTCCGTCCTTCCGTGGACGGATAAACGGAGTGAAGTACCGTCTCACACACACCAACATGTCTTTATCTGGCGCTATAAAACACACTGTATTTTTGTTAGTATTGGCCCGTCCGATACACACGTGGCACGCGCTATATCTATATGAACTGCGGATTGTGCACGGTACCTTCTCGCTTTCTCGTTTGTTGCCAGATCGGTAACTTGCTTCCCTTATTGTATTAATATATAAATTTTCTTTTAAAGTTCATTTGGATTAAAAACATAATAAAATTATTATAATAAAAAATTGGTAAATATAATTTATTTTCCTTTTTGTAAATTATATCCCACGAATGTTTGATACAATAAATTGTGACAATGCAAATAGTGCATGTCATGAGAAGCGGCAACAGAACCTAGTTAACGTACTTCCCCTTACTCGAGCACATACATACAAGCCTAACCGAGCCTACCTACATACCTATATTACCCTACCTCTGTCCCACTACCCTAAAGACTCCTATAATAATACCCCTCCCTGCAACCAAGTTACCTTATACACCACAAACTACCCATTGAACTCCACAAACGAAGGCGCACAGGGAAGCAACTGAGTAGAGTATATCAGGAGTCGAGGGAGAGCCAACGTATGCTTGATGCCCAACGTATGCTTGAAATATATCAAACATTAACTGTAGTAAAGAGCTAGTCAAGTGAAGCAGGATGCTGAGGTGTCTAATGGTAGCGATCTGTCAAATCCTCAGTCCAAATAAACAGCGTACCCAGAAGAAGCCAAGAAATTACCGAGCCAGATGAGCGAGCTAGCGGAGCCAGTAAGCCAACAGGTCTAACAGCAATCCAATAAATCTATAAGTACAAGTTGATGTAATAATGGTTTATTACAAGGGAGCGACAGGAGTACACATTTACTTAAGTAAGTGTATGCAGGACAGGATATTGGAAGAGGTTAAGTAAGCAATGTTATTGATACGTGATAACCTATACATGGGTGGTTCTCTGTGACATCGAAGATGAAAAAAATAAATATTGCTATAACTGTGGGAATATGTTTTAGAGGTATCCATTTTTTCGGGGCCATTATTTTAAGTTACAGAGAGTCAAAGTTGACATTTTAGCACTTTTTTGCATTATATGCCCATTTTCATGAATTTGTAGCTCCCAAGGGATGCATTTTTCACTACAAACATAACTATGACTTTTTTTGTAAAATTTTCTGAACTTTTCATTAAAAATACTTTTAAAGACATAAATGTATGCTGTCATACTCTTGTAAGCAATTTAAACCTTAAATAGTGAAAATCAGCAATTCTGCTCCGGACTCTGGTAACCTAATACTGTCTAAAAGATGTCTTTTTATAGTCAGAAACTGCCTATAAATTTCCAGAGTGGGTCTAAATCTTTAAGATCACTTGTGGTCAAAATATCTGGGAAAAGTGCCCGAAATATTAATAGAGATGTATATTTGTTGCCTTATAACGATGATTCTATTAGCATGATCATTGCAAAAAAATTGATGCACTCACCTTGGAGTGATAGAAAAGTATCTCCACTTATTTCAGAATCCATCTAATCCCCTGTAAGCTGTTAAAAATACAAATATTATTATACAATTATAAAAAATTAATTTTCGATAGAGTATCCGTACAGTACTACTTTACGTACTGTTTTGCGGACGTAAAGTGCGACTTTACGAACACGTGTACAGTCTTTACGGACACGTGTACAAAAAAAAATATTGTATTGAAATTGCTAAGAACTTTACGGATACTCTCTCGAAAAGTAATGTTCGCGCCTCGGCCGTAAACTTTTAAAAAAAGTTAAGAAAAAGTTCTACTTTACGGCCTTGGCACGAAAACTACTATTTTAAACATTTATAATGCTGGATTTTTAGTTTATAACCCTTACAAGAATTATAATACTACTCTGCAGGATTACTATAAATGTATAAACATCATTATTACAAAAACTGAATATACGTATTTAATACAAAAAATATATAAATAAATCAGATCTGAGATTATAATGAGTAATATGATTACGTGACAGTGACAAGTTTGTGAAATTCAAACGATCTATTGCTGAATAATAATAATAATAATAATGTTGATACTTTTATAGTAATCCTTCAGATTAGTATCATTATTCTTAATGTGACTGTAAAATTGAAAATCCAGAATTATAAATGTTTAAAAATTAATTTTTTATAATTGTATAATAATATTTGTATTTTTAGCAGCTTACAGGGGATTAGATGGATACTGAAACAAGTGGAGATACTACATAAATTTTGTTGCAATTATCATGCTAATAGATTTATCGTTATAAGGCAACAAATATATTTACAAATACATTTCTATTAATATTTCGGGCTGTTTTCCCAGATATTTTGACCATAAGTGATCTTAAAGATTTAGACCCACTCTGGAAATTTATAGGCAGTTTCTGACTATAAAAAGATATCTTTTAGACAGTATAAGGTTACCAGAGTCGGAGCAGAATTGCTGAGTTTCACTATTTAAAGTTTAAATGGCTTACAAGAGTGTGACAGCATATATTTATGTCTTTAAAAATATTTTTAATGAAAAGTTCAGAAAATTTTACAAAAAAAATCATAGTTATGTTTTTAGTGAAAAATGGATCCCCTGTATTGTATTTTACGAAATATTATTACGTACCTATTATTCATCCAATATTGCGGCCCATCATTCTAATTAAAAATGCGCAGAAGCAATTAATTTGAAAATGTAACCTTCAAGTTTAAACAGCAAATAATTGTGTTATGAAAAATGCAATACTAACAATGTGTATAACGTTAAAACCAGTTAATTTGTACGTTATGTTTCCACGGCAGCTCAATAGCAGCTCATCAAGTTTCAACACTGATACCTACGCACAACACAGTGGCACCACATTTCGACAATTTTTGTTGTATACTTGTATACACGTTATGTACAATAGGTATTTATGCAAGAAAAGTTTATCAGTATAAAGAAAAATAGTAAAACATGATTTTGAATTAGCTTACGCATGTATCGTCGCAAATTCAGGTAAAAGTGGAAACAATTAAGTTTGTGAATATACACACAAATTTTTTAAGTTTAAAGATGAATAAAAAAAATTTTTATGTACTACCAGATAAAAAGATATTGAGATAGAGAAGAAAAAGCAGGTTACCTACAAGTTACATATACAGAATTTTCGTTTCAAAGTAACATATTAATTAATATATATAAATAATGTATTAGTGAAAGTTTAGTTATTATTTTAAAGTTTTTGATATTTAATTAAAATTAATTCAATTGCATTCAATAAGATAGTAATTTTGTTATTTTGCATCAATTAAAATGCATATGAAAAACCAACTTCTTGGATAATAATATTAAATGTAAACATTACAGCAGAGAAAACCATTGATAGTGCGAGCACGAAGCGCGAACTGTATTCGGTCGTGCAATCAGTTTTATGGCGCAACCTGAGAATATAAAGTTGCGCGCAAAGCGTGCGAGGAGTTGTCTTGCGCCGGCGCACTATGGGAAAAAGGTAAGAATTTTGTCCTAAAATCGTAGAACTCTTGTTGTGATAGGTGCAGAATAATGAAATTTGAGGGTAAGATAGTTGATGAAATATGCTATCTGGGAAAATTAAAGTTATGAGTTCAAGGTCATTTTATGACCTTCAAAAATGAGATCAAACATGTTAGTTTTATGAAAAAATTTAGTTTCTTCTTATTAAAATGAGTAAAAATGTTAAATTATAATATATTATATAGATATTTTGAAATATTTTTGTCTGCTGATTAGAACTGCTGAACTAAAAAAATCGAATCACTGTTTTTTTTTTTTTTTTTTTTTTTTTTTTTTTTTTTTTTTTTTTTTTTTTTTGCACATATATTAATGCAGCATTTTACTTATTTTTCAGTGAAATTACTTCAGTCGATGATATGAGTTGTAGTGACGATTCATCCAGTGAGTTAGATTAAAATTATATTCAAAATATTATTTGCAAATATACAAATATACAAATGTTGTTTATATTTACTTTATGTTTACTTATGTCTACCAAAGAATTTACATAAAATGTATTTTTATGAGATAAATTTACTACAATTATTTAACAATCTCGTATAAAAACTAATCCAAAACACACGCATACTCCCACACATAGTCCCACCCACACACACACACACACATATATATATATAGTATATACATACTATATATATAGTATGTGTGTGTGTGTGTATATATATATATATATACACACACTCATGAACCCGTTCAGTTCTAAGTTTTCTAAGGAACTTTCAAGAATTAACCTACTGCGTTTTTTAAGAGCAAAAAGTGATTCGATTTTTTTAGTTCAGCAGTTCTAATCAGCAGACAAAAATATTTCAAAATATCTATATAATATATTATTATTTAACATTTTTACTCATTTTAATAAGAAGAAACTAAATTTTTTCATAAAACTAACATGTTTGATCTCATTTTTGAAGGTCATAAAATGACCTTGAACTCATAACTTTAATTTTCCCAGATAGCATATTTCATCAACTATCTTACCCTCAAATTTCATTATTCTGCACCTATCACAACAAGAGTTCTACGATTTTAGGACAAAATTCTTACCTTTTTCCCATAGTGCGGCGCCCAGGAGGGCTCCGCCCCTTAGTTTAAATTAGGTAAATAAGTTTGTAAATTAAATTTTGAAGTTACAAAATTTTTCAACACGTTTATAATAACATTTAAGAAATATATCCGAAAGAAAAAGAATGTTATATTTTCGACCAATTTTGAAAAACCTGGGTAGTCTGTTCCCTTTTAAAGGTTAACTTCTTGTAATGTCTTTGGACAAGTGAAATTCTTTAATTTTTTATGACACATTTATGATTTAATTGTCAGTATCCTAGGATTACAGAAAGTTACCTAATTTTTACAAAATTTGAAAAAGTTAGTAAGTCATTCAAATAAGTTGTGTTATGTTTCGGGATAATTTCTTATAATTTGTTTGTTGATTAATTTCTTATATTTATTATTAAGTCGTTCACCCCTTCAATATATGTAATATGATAAGAACTAGGATTGGGTATGTTGTCGTCAAACTCTTATTTTCGTATAATTTGTCATTATTTAAGTGTAAAGATTGAAAACACATATCGACTTGTATAACATCATCGTATATGGTATATCTACACCAAATAACGAAAAAAATGTATTCGATGAATTTTCAATATAATTAAATTTTATATTATTGTAACTTTTATTTTTAAGAAGATTTTAACATCCATTGCCAAAACTGTATATAAAGAAGATATTTAGAATTATAACAAGATCTGAATTACACTAGAACAATATTGATATTTTTAGCATTCGACTGGAAGCAGAATTAAAAAGTATTCTCAAAAATGTCTTTAATATATTTACATTCTATCATCGAAAACTTAATATAAAACATTAAGTTTTAATTCTTTAGTATGAAAACAAGCTATATTTGCTACATGTTTTAGTTCAAAATTTAAACTCATTTAGTTACCTAAATATAATAAAAAGGAATTAATTCTTTTATTTAAAGACATGTGTTAAAATTAATTACACACACCCCTAGTCGAAATTTGAATATAAGAACTACAAGTTAATTGGAAGTAAATACATTGTGATGAAATGCTTCTTTACCCATTTTCTTAGCACTTGAATGAGATGACCATAGCCTCAAAATATTGGAATAATGTTTCCAGCTTTCCGGGAACAGGAAACATTAAAATCCTTATAGTTTGGATGGACATTTAACATTTTCGTCTGAATTATAACGGAGATAAATGCAATTTTATTATATTGTTATGAACAGTCGCCGATCGATAAAAAAGGAAGTTACGAAAAAAACCGATACGATGAAGACGTGATTATTGATTAACAAACCTTATTCATTGTTAGATTATAATTTTTGTTTGTTCAGTTTAAATAAATATTAGTTTTGTTACGGTTATTTAATTGTTAGTCAATAATAACAATTTTGGGGGCTCGTTCGGGATTAAAAGAAGTAAACAAATTTTTTTTTTTTTTTTTTTTTGAAAAATCGTATGGAATTACGATCCGGTATGATGACTAGGACACCACCTCGTACAAACATGGATAATTCATCATCTGTGGAGCAAACAAATCCACCTTTATTAATAGCTCTTCAGGAAATCAATTCTTTGAAGGAACAAATGGAAATGGACCAAATTTAAGGAAAGATTTAGAACTTTGTTTATCACAACGATCTTAAGAAGTTGATTTTTCGAGAGACATTCGACAACGAGATGCAGATCTTCTTAAAAAAGGACGACTTCGAGAAGAAATGAACGATAAACTTGAGGAATTATACATTTAACTAGAACGAATAGCTTGACCAATCTTTGAACGATGAATGCAACGATTTCATTAATAAACAAGACCTTCAAAATCAGCTAAATCATTTGCAAAATACAAACATACATTCAAATACAAATAATTCATACATAATTAATTCAAGTACATAAACATTATTACAACCCACATTAAATTCAGAAATTCCATCAATGTTAGGTAATGAAAATGTGTCACAAGTAAATTTAGAGTTAGGTTATAACGTTAAATCTGATAATTATGATGGAACTACACCACTATGAGAATTTTTAAATCAATTTAATTTAATTTTAAAACCGAACGATTGGGACTGTACAAAGAAAATGATAGCATTAGCATCTTGTTCAAAAGAGAAAGCTATGTCAGTTTTAGATCATTTTTCAGAATCAGATTCTTTAGATTTTGAAAAGCTAAAATCTAATCTAAAATTGCAATTTGGGAATTAGCATTTAGCGTCTATTTATTATTTACAATTTCAAAATAAGCGTCAACGATTTGGAGAAGATTAAAAATAGCTAGCGCTCAGTTTATCATTGCTATTTATGATAAATCAATTAAAGAAGTGTTACAATTGGAGAGTTATTTCTTTAAAAATTGCACGAGCTATAGCGATATAATTAATTTTGGTAAATATTCAACATCAACATCAAATACATCAAGAGGTAACGTAAATGAAACACCAACTTCAAGACGAACAAATCGAACAGATCAACTACAAAAGGAGACAGTTAAAGAATATTTAAAAAATTTAGAATGTTATCATTCTAAACAAAAAGGACATATTAGGTTTCACTGCCTAACTTTGAATCAGGAAAACTAGATTATGTTGAACTTTCTGATGCGGGTAAACATTTAATAGTCACAAAGCACCTACAAATACACATAATTCTTGTTTTTCTAATTTTGAGTTTAGACGAATTAATGGGAATTCAAATAAAGTACGTTTTAAAGGATTATTAAATGATAAAATTTGTATTTTTAAAATAGATTCAGGTTCTGATATTAACTTAGTTAATTCTAAATTAATTGACACAAAGTGTAAAAGAAATCCTAGTAATTCTTATATACTAATTTATCCAACAGGTGAAAAGTAACGGTGAAATTTAAAATAATAGTTATAATCAAATTAGATAGATTTTCTATAAAAATGGTAGTTTTTGTAGGAGATATAGATGATGACTGAATCCTTAGTATTAATTTTCTTGATAAAGTTGGATTGACAGATGAAATTTCTAATTTTTTTTTAACAATACCAAGGATATAGTCAACATTAATGAGGATTTTAGTAATTTCCCTAAATTAGAAAAGGAACAGGTATCTCAAGATAATCAAGAATTTGTACAAAAAGAAACTCAAGATTTTGGAATTTCTGATAATTTGAAAAAATTATTTCAGAAAAATAATACATTATTAGTTTCGTTCCAAAAATCAAATTTTGCTACAAGAAGAAGCTAAGATTATTCAAGATATGCAAGAACAAAAAATAATTGAAGAATCATCAAGTTCATGGTGTTCTCCAGTTATGATGAAGAAAAAGAAAGATAACTCTACTAGACTTTGCATTGACTTTCGAAAGTTAAATGCAGTAACTATTAAAGATTCATATCCTATTCCAAGGATTGATGATACACTTGACAGATTATCTGGTTTTCCACGTTAGATCTAAAAAGTAATTATTGGCAAATTAAAATTCGATCTAAAGATAGAGAAAAAACAGCGTTCTCAGTAGGTAAACAACATTATTCATAGAAAACGTTGTGACGTTGTAAAATGTACAACGCACAATTACGTGCACATGGCTTGTATTTACAAGTCATGTGCATGCATAACTTCGCAAGACGTTAGCTCGCGATCGCGTCGCAGGTAGTGAATCCTTCGCTGGCGGACGAAGTGCACCGATGCACTTTAAACGAATATTGATACCCACGGTACGGGTATGTTCTAGCGACGGAGCCGAGAAAAGACGCGACCGATACCCGACGGTAACACGCGGTTTTCGAGCAAGACCACGGCCGAGAGGTATCGTGAGCCAAGGACCAAGCCCAGGTCGTCTCACGATACTTGGCGTATCCGCTGCTGATGTCAACAAGACGGGAGGTTAGGCCGCGTCCTAACCTCAACTGTCACACGTGTTCAGCAGACGACGACGGTTGAGATGGCGCATGGGTGCGCGCATGCCCGAACTTCGTACAACTAGTCGGGAGAGCCAGGGTGCTCCCACACCTTACACCCGTATGCCGGGGATCGCGCGACACTAGGCATGGTGCGCGGGAAGGGGGGAATCACTCGAGCAGCGAGTGTTGTGCGCGCGAAGAGCTCGAGTGACAAAGAGTACGATAGGCCTGCTTTATTCTTGTGACAAGGCAAGTGTGCCTGTCATGGTGCAAAGCGAGCACACACACATTCCTATCTACCTAAATCGTATACTAAATAAGCCTAGCACCGAGCACACATATCCCTAGCTACCTATATTAGAAGATAACCCCCTAAAGTCGAACAAGCTACACCCTGGAACAGAAGCGGAGCCAGCACACACAGGAGTCGAGGAAACCAGTAGCCACCAAGAGGCTACATGCAGGGCGAACAGCACTCGGAGAGCCTGGAGACATCAGCTGAGTACGAAGGCAGCATAAGAGCATTGACAGGGCATCGAGGTCCAAAGTATAAGGAAGACGGCTGTTGCAGCTGCAGCAATCAAAACAGCATATCCATAGAGCCTCAATCCTGAAGGAGCCAGCAGCAGCAACAAACTCGTACAGGGAGATCAACCTGTAAAACATAATAATGAATATGTTTTCAACGCTAAGGAGCAGATAGGAGTACACAAGACTGTGTACAGGAGTAGAGGTGTATAGGAGCCAGGGTCAGAGGTTATGTGAGCATAAACATTGCTCACATATACTAACTAAATAACAAGGCACCTGTCAAGTTACTCCTTACCGTATAATAGCAGCCGCGCAGTAGACCCGAGGAACAACCTCCGGAGCCGACGTCGTGAAGAGTCGTCTCAAGCAAGCACAGAAAAGAAGTCACGAAGTAGAGAGAGACGGAGATAGCGACATGTACATGCATCCGCCGAGCAGCCACGACTCGTTAACCACGGCAGTAAGGTTCGTCGTTCACCTGGAAACAAACTCATGGATCGATTAGCCGATAAATAATAAGGAACGAGGTAATAATTACCAAATAGCAGCTTTGTCATCGCCAAGTCGTCGTCGTCTCACTCGAACAGCCTAGCAGAACGTCAACAACAACACCAAGCCGCTCTCGCTATACGGCCGCGCTCGCACTGCGCGGAGACGGTCGCGACGCATGCGCGCGGCGCTCTCGTAGGACGAAGGCAGAGAGCTCGGGAACTCGGCCGTGAGCAGACGCAACGAGGCTATATTGAGCGATATTTCGACCGTTTTCCGTACGATAGAGAGAGTCCGGAGAGTGTGCACCGGGTGAAATCGAGAGAACGAAATTACAATATAAGGTTGGTGCAAAGTGCTACCCATACCCGTGTTCCTCTCCTCGTAAGGTGTGTGTCCCGCTATTCCCCTTTTCGCGTATTCGCACACGTGGCCGGCGTCGCCATTTTCGTCGATCGAGCGGATCTTCGATCGAGTAATAGCTATATCGCCGCGCGTGAAATTATACTGAGCCAAATATCGAGCCCTCACGACGTTATACTTAATTAAGCGTAATTATTAATAAATAGCAGCCGTTAATATATAGCCGCGAGCACGACTGGCAACCGTGTACTTAATTTATATCATATAATAAATTCTCTGTTTATTTAATTGATATCGATTTTATCACCCGCACCCTGATCCCCAGTGCGGTGTGACATTCTAAAGTAAAGCATTTAGTTCGGAGAGACCGACATTATTATATACATATACATATTACCGAACGATAAAATTTTATATCAAACTAGCAACAATTCCTCGGTCGAAATTACACTAAATATATACTTATTTTGATATATTTTTTAAATTTATAATTTTACAATTTAATTGAATAGAAATGTAAAATATCATATAATGTGTAATTAATTAACTTAGTATTCAGTTACAATCAATTTTTTTTAGTCAATAAAATAAAAATAACAGTGTATTATATTTGTAACATTGTATATACTTATTTAATCTTAGTCAATTACACAAGAGTTTATATATTATAGATACTGAACATGTTTCTACATAATACTGAAACAATTAAAAAAAATTAAAAATAATCGACATGATAAAACTTACACCGGAGTAAGGAATTTTAATTTTAATTTTTAATACGTAGTAACACATATATCATTACTTACAATATTTCCACACTATTCCTGTAAGAAGCTACATCAATCTAGTAACAAATGTGTTATTTTTCTACGAGAATAATATTTTTAACAACAAAAATTAGAATATAAAATTATTCTTTGACCATTATACATATATTTCATGCTTTTTCATGATGTTTCACGGAAAGGAGATGAAGAATTTAAAATTTCATACAAAATTACTAAACTCAGCTAATGCATCGTATGTATTCAATTATTCATTCAAACAAATAATTATACGTAATTATTGAATTTATAAAAATTTTTTTCAGATTAAAATTCTGGCTAAAAGATTTATGTTTACATTTTATTATTTTTGTTTTATTTTCAAAGATCTTTTATAAAAAAGAATATTAGTAATTGCAACCAAAAAATATAAATTATATTATACAATTACAATAATAAAAATTGAATATTAATTATAAAATTTATTTTAATATTATATTTGGTATTACATTAAAAAAATGAAAGAAAAATAATATTTTAAATTTTTAACCAACTTCCTCACGCATTTTACATCTTAGAAATAGGAGATGATGAAAAATGTTTGTAAAAAAAATCTATATAAATGTAATAAAAAAAAAATAAAACGTATCGTCAAATAAAATATGTATTACAATAAATTATATATATTATATTATATATGTTATAAAAATTTATTAGAGTAATAGTACTGTTTTTGTCAATATTCGTATTTTTATTATTATTATTATTATTGATTGAGTCGGGCCTATAAGGCCTCCGGGCGCATGGGTAGTCCCTTGGCGTCCCTCTGATACTGTGGGCTCATTCAAAGATATTATTCCAGAAGGAAATTATTCTTGGAATGTCCTCTGCCGTAAAGTCTATACACTGCAGAAGGAATTCCCCAAGATGGGTTCTCCTTCTCTCCATGAGGGCTGGGCACTTGCAGATGATATGCAATGTTGTCTCATCCTCTAATTTATAGAATCTACATGTTGGACTTTCGCTTAGTCCTATCATATGTCTGTATTTAAGTAACGCGCCGTGACCAGTTATTGCAGCTGCCACTAATCTTGCGTTCCTCTTGCTTAACTTGGAGATTTGGGAAGCCCAGTCTCCTAGCGTTTGGGGTTTAATAAAACTTTTTGCTACACGACAGCCCGGCGCATTCTTCCAGGCCTCTTCGTGTTTCTTGGCTATCCACTCTCGGGTTATTTTTACGAATTCCGAGTTGCAGATGCCAACAATTGGCTCCGGTCCAATGAACCGTTCCCTGCTTGCTTGCTTGGCAAGTCTGTCTGCCACTTCGTTTCCCCTGATGCCAATGTGACTTGGCACCCATAGTAAGGTCACAGAGCGGAAGCCAGCCAGTTCATTCAGAGCATGGTGGCACTCCGTCACCAGTTGGGATCTGTTGACAGGTGCGTCCAGGGCTTCTAAAGCACTCCTACTGTCCGAGCAAATATACAGATGCTCCCTGGATTTGTAGGAGGCCGCCCAGTGTGTACAGTAGATGATGGCCAGCAGCTCCGCTTGGTGCACAGTCGTGTACGCTCCGAGCGGTATGGTCTGTCCTTTTCCATCCCTCCTTCTGTAGATACCGGTTCCTGAGCCTCCCGCATTCTTTGAGCCGTCTGTATACCAGACCTCTCCAGATGCGGGAAGTTGAGCCTTTTGAAATGTCCAGTCTTCTTTTGAAGGAAGACTGATCCTGTATTTCTTGTCAAAGAGCTGGACAGTATTTGCCTTGTCCATGGGCATGTCTTGCAGGCCTCCATAGAAGTTGGCTCCCAATGTCTTCCCCCTTTCCTCCGCCCCTCTTTCAACTCTGAGGAGTCCTTTGGCTGTCTCTGCTTCAATTGTGAGGGCCAAGGGCTCTATGCCCAGAAGAGCCCCTAGGGCAGCCGTCGGCGAAGCCTTAGCCGTTCCCAGGGCGCATCTCAGCACAAGGCCTCTCAGCCTCTCTAATTGAGAGATTGCAGATCTGAGTGCTGTTCTCTCCCCCCATATGTAGCTGCATACAGTCTGGGTTTGAGAACTGCATTGTACAACCATTTAGTTGTGGCTGGTTTTAGTCCCCAATTTCTACCAATGGCCCTTCTGAGCTGCCAGAGTCCATTGATAAATTTTCGGCTTTTATCCTCAAGATGCCTCTTAATTAAGCGTAATTATTAATAAATAGCAGCCGTTAATATATAGCCGCGAGCACGACTGGCAACCGTGTACTTAATTTATATCATATAATAAATTCTCTGTTTATTTAATTGATATCGATTTTATCACCCGCACCCTGATCCCCAGTGCGGTGTGACATTCTAAAGTAAAGCATTTAGTTCGGAGAGACCGACATTATTATATACATATACATATTACCGAACGATAAAATTTTATATCAAACTAGCAACAATTCCTCGGTCGAAATTACATAAGATATATATTATTTGATATATTTTTTAAATTTATAATTTTACAATTTAATTGAATAGAAATGTAAAATATCATATAATGTGTAATTAATTAACTTAGTATTCAGTTCACAATCAATTTTTTTTAGTCAATAAAATAAAAATAACAGTGTATATATTTGTAACATTGTATATACTTATTTAATCTTAGTCAATTACACAAGAGTTTATCTTATAGATATTGAACATGTTTCTACATAATACTGAACAATTAAAAAAAATTAAAAATAATCGACATGATAAAACTTACACCGGAGTAAGGAATTTTAATTTTAATTTTTAATACGTAGTAACACATATATCATTACTTACAATATTTCCACACTATTCCTGTAAGAAGCTACATCAATCTAGTAACAAAATGTGTTATTTTTCTACGAGAATAATATTTTTAACAACAAAATTAGAATATAAATATTCTTTGACCCATTATACATATTATTTCATGCTTTTTCATGATGTTTCACGGAAAGGAGATGAAGAATTTAAAATTTCATACAAAATTACTAAACTCAGCTAATGCATCGTATGTATTCAATTATTCATTCAAACAAATAATTATACGTAATTATTGAATTTATAAAAATTTTTTTCAGATTAAAATTCTGGCTAAAAGATTTATGTTTACATTTTATTATTTTTGTTTTATTTTCAAAGATCTTTTATAAAAAGAATATTAGTAATTGCAACCAAAAATATAAATTATATTATACAATTACAATAATAAAAATTGAATATTAATTATAAAATTTATTTTAATATTATATTTGGTATTACATTAAAAAAATGAAAGAAAATAATATTTTAAATTTTTAACCAACTTCCTCACGCATTTTACATCTTAGAAATAGGAGATGATGAAAATGTTTGTAAAAAAATCTATATAAATGTAATAAAAAAAAATAAAACGTATCGTCAAATAAAATATGTATTACAATAAATTATATATATTATATATATATGTTATAAAAATTTTATTAGAGTAATAGTACTGTTTTTGTCAATATTCGTATTTTATTATTATTATTATTATTGATTGAGTCGGGCCTATAAGGCCTCCGGGCGCATGGGTAGTCCCTTGGCGTCCCTCTGATACTGTGGGCTCATTCAAAGAATTATTCCAGAAGGAAATTATTCTTGGAATGTCCTCTGCCGTAAAGTCTATACACTGCAGAAGGAATTCCCCAAGATGGGTTCTCCTTCTCTCCATGAGGGCTGGGCACTTGCAGATGATATGCAATGTTGTCTCATCCTCTAATTTATAGAATCTACATGTTGGACTTTCGCTTAGTCCTATCATATGTCTGTATTTAAGTAACGCGCCGTGACCAGTTATTGCAGCTGCCACTAATCTTGCGTTCCTCTTGCTTAACTTGGAGATTTGGGAAGCCCAGTCTCCTAGCGTTTGGGGTTTAATAAAACTTTTTGCTACACGACAGCCCGGCGCATTCTTCCAGGCCTCTTCGTGTTTCTTGGCTATCCACTCTCGGGTTATTTTTACGAATTCCGAGTTGCAGATGCCAACAATTGGCTCCGGTCCAATGAACCGTTCCCTGCTTGCTTGCTTGGCAAGTCTGTCTGCCACTTCGTTTCCCCTGATGCCAATGTGACTTGGCACCCATAGTAAGGTCACAGAGCGGAAGCCAGCCAGTTCATTCAGAGCATGGTGGCACTCCGTCACCAGTTGGGATCTGTTGACAGGTGCGTCCAGGGCTTCTAAAGCACTCCTACTGTCCGAGCAAATATACAGATGCTCCCTGGATTTGTAGGAGGCCGCCCAGTGTGTACAGTAGATGATGGCCAGCAGCTCCGCTTGGTGCACAGTCGTGTACGCTCCGAGCGGTATGGTCTGTCCTTTTCCATCCCTCCTTCTGTAGATACCGGTTCCTGAGCCTCCCGCATTCTTTGAGCCGTCTGTATACCAGACCTCTCCAGATGCGGGAAGTTGAGCCTTTTGAAATGTCCAGTCTTCTTTTGAAGGAAGACTGATCCTGTATTTCTTGTCAAAGAGCTGGACAGTATTTGCCTTGTCCATGGGCATGTCTTGCAGGCCTCCATAGAAGTTGGCTCCCAATGTCTTCCCCCTTTCCTCCGCCCCTCTTTCAACTCTGAGGAGTCCTTTGGCTGTCTCTGCTTCAATTGTGAGGGCCAAGGGCTCTATGCCCAGAAGAGCCCCTAGGGCAGCCGTCGGCGAAGCCTTAGCCGTTCCCAGGGCGCATCTCAGCACAAGGCCTCTCAGCCTCTCTAATTGAGAGATTGCAGATCTGAGTGCTGTTCTCTCCCCCTATATAGTAGCTGCATACAGCAGTCTGGGTTTGAGAACTGCATTGTACAACCATTTAGTTGTGGCTGGTTTTAGTCCCCAATTTCTACCAATGGCCCTTCTGAGCTGCCAGAGTCCATTGATAAATTTTCGGCTTTTATCCTCAAGATGCCTCTTCCATGACAGTTTGCTGTCAAAGACGACTCCGAGGTATTTCATCTCTTTTGATATATTAAGAGACTGACCATTAAGTTTTAGGGCAAAGTTAGTGGCCCATTTGTATTTCTTGGTGAAGACCACTACCTCAGTTTTATCTGGGTTGACATTAAGTCCTTTATCTTTGCACCATTTTGCAACAAGGTTTATGGCCTGTTGAAGACGCTCCAAGACGGTTTGCAGGAAGGGTCCACGTCCGATGATTAAAATGTCATCAGCATAGCCCACTACTTGGTGACCATTAATTGATAGCGTATCTAATAAGTTATCTACTACAAGACACCATAGGAGGGGTGATATCACCCCTCCTTGTGGGCAACCTGAGTTAACATTGCCTCTGATCGTGGTGTCCCCTTTGGTAGTTTCCAGCAGGCGGTTGCCTAGCATGTGGCATGTCCATTCAACAAGCATCTCGGGAATTCCGTGATCAATCATTGCTGACTTGATGACCCCCCGAGACGTATTGTTGAAGGCCTCCTCTATGTCTAATGCAACCGCCACTGCGAATTCTCCACATTCAAGTTGTTTATGAATGAGCTGCTTAGTCCTATATAGAGCGGTCTCCGTTGAGTGTCCTGCTCTGTAGGCATGTTGGTCCTTGTTCAGAGGCTCGTTTTTCGAGACCCCGTCCCTTAAGAATCTATCTACCAGCCTTTCCAAACTCTTTAGTATGAATGAGGTCAGACTGATAGGCCGAAAATCCTTCGGTGTGGTATAACTTTGTGTTCCCGCTTTCGGGATGAAAACCACCCTCACTCCCTGCCACGCTACAGGCACCTGACCAAGAACGAGGTTGGCTCTGAAGATCTTTATCAGCGGCCCTAGGATACAATCCTCTGCTCTCTGAAGAAGAACCACAAAAATTTCATCCATACCAGGGGATTTGTAGGGTCGAAAGGAGCGTATAGCCCATTTCACCCTATCTTCAGTGATAATAACCTTTGCCAGGTCTTGATGGCAGCGCCACTGCGACGCCTTCCATCTTCCTGAAATCGATTATTTTCCTGTTATCAGTTCCTAGCTCCGAGAAGCGTGGGAAGTGGCTACTGATCAGGTACACTAGGGTATCCTCATCAGAAGTTGAGAACTTATTATCTGGAAGCTTGAGCGAGCCAAGGGCAGCTTCCGGGTTCTTGGACAGAATCTTGTCCAGTCTTGAAGCCTCGTTTCCGCCCTCAACCTCCTCGCAGAAAGCGGCCCAACTTTCCTTCTGTGCTCTTCTAATTTCGGATCTGTACCGATCTCTTTCCTTCTTATAAGTGTTCCAAGGAATTTTCCCTTGTCTGGCCTTTTTGAGAAGGTTCCGTATGGATCCTCTCAATAGTTCTAGTTTACCTGACCACCAGCGGATTTGGCCTTTGGGCTTCCTCCTACTTAGTGGACAGTTATTCTCGAAGGCTTGGCGGAGTGCTTCAGTCAGCTTCCGCGCTGCCTTCTCCGGCATGGGAATGTCTCTTATAGCAACTGGAAGGTCCTCAAGGTTCCTTTCCAGGTCCCGTCCGAAACCCTCCCAGTTGGTATATCTCGGGTTTCTGAGGAACCGAAGCTCTTCCAGCGGACCACACTCCCCCTCCAATTCCATGGCGATCTGAGCATGATCCGACAGCGTCGGCTCGTCAGTGAGCCTCCAGCTTTTAATTCTGTCTGAAAGGGCCGAGAAACATAGTGAAATATCAATGACCTCCGCCCTTACAGCATTTTGAAAAGTAGGTTTACTTCCGGTATTGAGAATGTCCAGCTCCGTGGTGACGAGATAGTCCACCAGTGCGGATCCCCTCTTATTCACATTTGAGCTGCCCCATAGTTCATGATGCGCATTTGCATCACATCCTATTAGGATTGGCCAGTTATGTTCCTGACAGTGGCTAATCAGCCTGACAACCTCCTTTGGCGGAACATCGATGTCTTCATAGGGAAAGTAGGCTAAGGCAATGATAAGCCTACCCATCTCCTTTACGTTAATGGAAACCACCATTAAATCTTTTGTACAGAAATCCCAAAGGGGGACACTATTTAGTCCCTTGCAGACAATGCCTGCCCTTGGTCTGTCTGCTGTCGGGTCTCTGTAGCATTGTAGGCTACCTAGTCCTTTGATGGACCCCTTCACAATCCAAGGCTCTTGGATTAGCGAGAGGCCTGTGTGCACCGTAGCCATACTTCTCTGCAATATTGCAGAGGCGCCTTTGCTATGGTGCAAGTTAATTTGGGTTATTGACAGAGTTGGAGGAGCCAATTATGTGCTCTCCACCTCCATCTCAACCACCTCCCCCGGCGGACCTTTCTGAGTCACTTTAAAAGTAACTCGTCCCAGGTCCAGCCAGGGTCTAAAATCTAGGGCCTTAAGGGCCCTGACTTGGGACTCAGGCAGCAAAAAGATTCGGAGGTAGCAGTCCTCCCTCTCTTGCCTTCCTGATTCATCCGATAGGTTAATAGCTCTCCAGCATGATGTTTTAAGGGAGGGGTTGAACTCCTCCAGGCGCCGCAGCACTACGGCCGACTCCTCTTTTGGCTTAGGGAGCCAGACCACTGCCTTCAGCATTTTCTGGAGGAGCTCAGTCCCTCCTGCCTTGAAAGCTACCCCCTCGGGCATCAGGGAGGCCGCTTTGGAGAGCAGCCATTCTCTGGATATTTGGTTCGAGGCCTCGAAGACCAGAGCTCCCCCGACGCAGCTCGATGATTCAAATCTCGGGTATCGCGCCGGTGGGGTGGTCCTCAAGACCTCTCTAAAGGCGGCCCTGACTTTGCCGAGATTCTGCTGGGTGAGAGGCACCTCAGGATAGTTCTCAGCGGTCAGGACCACCATGAGAGGGTTAGACCTTTGCGCGGCCGTGAGTCCTCCCTTGTGAGGGGCTTTGGGCTCAGCACTAGCCCCTGGTCCCTTCTGTGAACTCGGCGGGCCACAGTGTCTTTTGTTGCCCGGCGATGCTCCACATTCAAGTTGTTTATGATGAGCTGCTTAGCCCTATATAGAGCGGTCTCCGTTGAGTGTCCTGCTCTGTAGGCATGTTGATCCTTGTTCAGAGGCTTGTTTTTCAAGACCCCGTCCCTTAAGAATCTATCTACCAGCCTTTCCAAACTCTTTAGTATGAATGAGGTCAGACTGATAGGCCGAAAATCCTTCGGTGTGGTAACTTTGTCTTCCCGCTTTCGGGATGAAAACCACCCTCACTCCCTGCCACGCTACAGGCACGTGACCAAGAACGAGGCTGGCTCTGAAGATCTTTATCAGCGGCCCTAGGATACAATCCTCTGCCCTGAAGAAGAACCACAAAAATTTCATCCGTACCAGGGGATTTGTAGGGTCGAAAGGAGCGTATAGCCCATTTCACCCTATCTTCAGTGATAATAACCTTTGCCAGGTCTTGATGGCAGCGCCACTGCGACGCCTTCCATCTGTTCCTGAAATCGATTATTTTCCTGTTATCAGTTCCTAGCTCCGAGAAGCCTGGGAAGTGGCTACTGATCAGGTACACTAGGGTATCCTCGTCAGAAGTTGAGAACTTATTATCTGGAAGCTTGAGCGAGCCAAGGGCAGCTTCCGGGTTCTTGGACAGAATCTTGTCCAGTCTTGAAGCCTCGTTTCCGCCCTCAACCTCCTCGCAGAAAGCGGCCCAGCTTTCCTTCTGTGCTCTTCTATTTCGGATCTGTACCGATCTCTTTCCTTTTATAAGTGTTCCAAGGAATTTTCCCTTGTCTGGCCTTTTTGAGAAGGTTCCGTATGGATCCTCTCAATAGTTCTAGTTTACCTGACCACCAGCGGATTTGGCCTTTAGGCTTCCTCCTACTTAGTGGACAGTTATTCTCGAAGGCTTGGCGGAGTGCTTCAGTCAGCTTCCGCGCTGCCTTCTCCAGCATGGGAATGTCTCTTATGGCACCTGGAAGGTCCTCAAGGTTCCTTTCCAGGTCCCGTCCGAAACCCTCCCAGTTGGTATGTCTGGGGTTTCTGAGGAACCGAAGCTCTTCCAGCGGACCACACTCCCCCCAATTCCATGGCGATCTGAGCATGATCCGACAGCGTCGGCTCGTCCGTGACCCTCCAGCTTTTAATTCTGTCAGAAAGGGCCGAGGAACATAGTGAAATATCAATGACCTCCGCCCTTACAGCATTTTGGAAAGTAGGTTTACTTCCGGTATTGAGAATGTCCAGCTCCGTGGTGACGATAGTCCACCAGTGCGGATCCCCTCTTATTCACATTTGAGCTACCCCATAGTTCATGATGCGCATTTGCATCACATCCTATTAGGATTGGCCAGTTATGTTCCTGACAGTGGCTAATCAGCCTGACAACCTCCTTCGGCGGAACATCGGTGTCTTCATAGGGAAAGTAGGCTGAGGCAATGATAAGCCTACCCATCTCCTTTACGTTAATGGAAACCACCATTAAATCTTTTGTACAGAAATCCCAAAGGGGACACTATTTAGTCCCTTGCAGACAATGCCTGCCCTTGGTCTGTCTGCTGTCGGGTCTCTGTAGCATTGTAGGCTACCTAGTCCTTTGATGGACCCCTTCACAATCCAAGGCTCTTGGATTAGCGAGAGGCCTGTGTGCACCGTAGCCATGCTTCTCTGCAATATTGCAGAGGCGCCTTTGCTATGGTGCAAGTAATTTGGGTTATTGACCGAGTTGGAGGAGCCAATTTGTGCTCTCCACCTCCATCTCAACCACCTCCCCGGCGGACCTTTCTGAGTCACTTTAAAAGTAACTCTGTCCCAGGTCCAGCCAGGGTCTAAATCTAGGGCCTTAAGGGCCCTGACTTGGGACTCAGGCAGCAAAAAGATTCGGAGGTAGCAGTCCTCCCTCTCTTGCCTTCCTGATTCATCCGATAGGTTAATAGCTCTCCAGCATGATGTTTTTAAGGGAGGGGTTGAACTCCTCCAGGCGCCGCAGCACTACGGCGACTCCTCTTTTGCTTAGGGAGCCAGACCACTGCCTTCAGCATTTTTCTGGAGGAGCTCAGTCCCTCCTGCCTTGAAAGCTACCCCCTCGGGCATCAGGGAGGCCGCTTTGGAGAGCAGCCATTCCCTGGATATTGGTTCGAGGCCTCGAAGACCAGAGCTCCCCCGACGCAGCTCGATGATTCAAATCTCGGGTATTGCGCCGGTGGGGTGGTCCTCAAGACCTCTCTAAAGGCGGCCCTGACTTTGCCGAGATCCTCCTGGGTGAGAGGCACCTCAGGATAGTTCTCAGCGGTCAGGACCACCATGAGAGGGTTGGACCTTTGCGCGGCCGTAAGTCCTCCCTTGTGAGGGGCTTTGGGCTCAGCACTAGCCCCTGGTCCCTTCTGTGAACTCGGCGGGCCACAGTGTCTTTTGTTGCCCGGCGATGCTCCGAGGGGCGAGTCTCTAGCTCTTTCCTCTCTTCGTAATCGCCGGGGTTTGGTTCGACACTGTATTGGTGGGCCATCTTTGTTGGCCTCGCCGGCCTCCGCCTTCAGTTTTTTCAATTTCTTCCGGTAGGCCCCACACCCTGGTCGGTAGATGTGGGCCAAACACCGGAAGGCTGTGTGAACTACCAGGTTCGGGGGCACGTAGACCCTCTGGCCTGTAGAGCCAGAGGTCACAGCCTCAGGAGCCGAGTAGTCCATCTGGGGGATTTGAGGTCCCTCCTTGGCTGTCGTATCTCCAGTCTCATGGGCTAGTGGACCCCTTAGCGCCGAAGCACCAGGGTTCCCAGCCTCTAGAGACAGAGACAGAGGATTGGTTACGGGGGTTTGGGTCGCCTCCCTTTGGGTCGCGTTGGCGTGAGCCTCGGCTTCCTTCGGGGGCGGATCCACCTCCCTTTTGTTATTTTTTTTTTTTTTTAAAAATTTCTCCATTTTGGTCCCACGAGTATGGAGGAAATATCGTCAACCCCGGCAGAGCCTCATGCCGTATTATGTCTTTCGACGGGTAAGGCTAATTACTTGGAGGGCGCCCGGTATCCCCAAGGCTCCGTTAACGACCCCTAGTTACCCCCAGGGGCCAACCAGTCTGCTCGGCACGGGTCGCTTAACACACTCAGATTGGGGGGGTGTATCTACCTATCCAGGTCCCACGTCCAGATAGGGGGTTGTTCTTTGGTTCTCTCCGGAATCGTTGAGCTTCCTTGGACCCCTCAAATAAGGGGGACAAGTCAGCCCTGAACCCCCGTCCGTCCTTCATCGGGCTCCCCCCCCTTCATCGGACCCAGAGAAGGGTAGGCCAAGGTCAGGCTGGGGTAACAGCGGACCTGCCCCCATCCTCCGCATCCTTCCAGGGCAGGGGAGAGTCCCGGCGCCGGCCCAGGAGAGCTCCTAATAGGGAGATCCAGGCAAGTCATCGGACCCATACCCGATCCGTGACAGCCGGGAGAGTCAGGGCCTTTAGCCCCCAAATCCCGGAAATTAAGCCTCGCCACCCGAACTTCGTCAAGGTCCCACAACCCCTAGGAGAGGATGTACGTATTACTGTGACCACTTTTTTTTTCCGAAAACCCCTACAAAATATTTTTGGAATTTTTCTACTAAATCCTCCTCTTACCCCCTACCACTCAATCATTACATGGGGGATAAATTAAGACTGGTTGTCATATTCAATGTTGACCCTTCCTCCCAGCTTCCTTCATCTTTAAAAAAGGGGATAAAAAAGAGTGGTTGTCATATTGTTATTTACCTGTACCGAAACCCCTAAATTATTTTTGGAATTTTTCTAATTTTAGCTTAGGGAGCCAGACCACTGCCTTCAGCATTTTCTGGAGGAGCTCAGTCCCTCCTGCCTTGAAAGCTACCCCTCGGGCATCAGGGAGGCCGCTTTGGAGAGCAGCCATTCCCTGGATATTTGGTTCGAGGCCTCGAAGACCAGAGCTCCCCCGACGCAGCTCGATGATTCAAATCTCGGGTATTGCGCCGGTGGGGTGGTCCTCAAGACCTCTCTAAAGGCGGCCCTGACTTTGCCGAGATCCTCCTGGGTGAGAGGCACCTCAGGATAGTTCTCAGCGGTCAGGACCACCATGAGAGGGGACCTTTGCGCGGCCGTGAGTCCTCCCTTGTGAGGGGCTTTGGGCTCAGCACTAGCCCCTGGTCCCTTCTGTGAACTCGGCGGGCCACAGTGTCTTTTGTTGCCCGGCGATACTCCAAGGGGCGAGTCTCTAGACTCTTTCCTTCTCTTCGTAATCGCCGGGGTTTGATTCAACACTGTATTTGGTGGGCCGTCTTTGTTGGCCTCGCCGGCTGCCGACTTCAGTTTTTTCAATTTCTTCCGGTAGGCCCCACACCTCTTGGTCGGTAGATGTGGGCCAAACACCGGAAGGCTGTGTGAACTACCAGGTTCGGGGGCACGTAGACCCTCTGGCCCTGTAGAGCCAGAGTTCACAGCCTCAGGAGCCGAGTAGTCCATCTGGGGGATTTGAGGTCCCTCCTTGACTGTCGTATCTCCAGTCTCATGAGCTAGTGGACCCCTTAGCGCCGAAACACCAGGGTTCCCAGCCTCTAGAGACAGAGACAGAGGATTGGTTACGGGGGTTTGGGTCGCCTCCCTTTGGGTCGCGTTGGCGTGAGCCTCGGCTTCCTTCGGGGGCGGATCCACCTCCCTTTTGTTATCTTTGTTTTGTTTTTTTTTAAATTTCTCCATTTTGGTCCCACGAGTATGGAGGAAATATATCGTCAACCCCGGCAGAGCCTCATGCCGTATTATGTCTTTCGACGGGTAAGGCTAATTACTTAAGGAGGGCGTCCGGTATCCCCAAGGCTCCGTTAACGACCTCTAGTTACCCCCAGGGGCCAACCAGTCTGCTCGGCACGGGTCGCTTAACACACTCAGATTGGGGGGGTGTATCTACCTATCCAGGTTCACCACGTCCAGATAGGGGGTTGTTCTTTGGTTCTCTCCGGAATCGTTGAGCTTCCTTGGACCCCTCAAATAAGGGGGACAAGTCAGCCCTGATCCCCCATCCGTCCTTTATCGGGCTCCCCCCCCTTCATCGGACCCAGAGAAAGGGTAGACCAAGGTCAGGCTGGGGTAACAGCGGACCGCTGCCCCTCATCCTCCGCATCCTTCCAGGGCAGAGGGAGAGTCCCGGCGCCGGCCCAGGAGAGCTCCTGTTAGGGAGATCCAGGCAAGTCATCGGGACCCATACCCGATCCGTGACAGCCGGGAGAGTCAGGGCCTTTAGCCCCCAAATCCCGGAAATTAAGCCTCGCCACCCGAACTTCGTCAAGGTCCCACAACCCCTAGGAGAGGATGTACGTATTACTGTGACCACTTTTTTTTTCCGAAAACCCCTACAAAATATTTTTGGAATTTTTCTACTAAATCCTCCTCTTACCCCCTACCACTCAATCATTACATGGGGGATAAATTAAGACTGGTTGTCATATTCAATGTTGACCCTTCCTCCCAGCTTCCTTCATCTTTAAAAAAGGGGATAAAAAAGAGTGGTTGTCATATTGTTATTTACCTGTACCGAAACCCCTAAATTATTTTTGGAATTTTTCTAATTTTATTTCCCCCCCTCCCCCTCTTACCCCTCCTCCATCTAGCAACAAACGAAGGATAAATGAAGAGTGATTATCATATCGCTATTCACCGTAACCAAAAACCTCATCTTAGGTTTTTTAGAATAAAGAAGAATGGTCGTCATATTCTAATTCATATATACCAATAACCCCTATAAAATATTTAAAAAATTTTCTAATTTTATCCCCCTCCCCTCATGACTCCTCCTGCACCTATCATTAGATGTGAGATAAATGATGTGTGGTTGTCGTATTCAGCGTTAACCCTTCCACTCCACACATACGTTTAATTCTTTTACCATTTGGGATACCGGACACCGGAGAACGGATGAATTTTGATATATATATATATATATATATATATATATATATATATATATATATATATAGATGATAAATCAAAAATAAAATTTTAATTTTTTTATCCACCTTTCTCACTTATTTTATACCTTTGTAATAGAGTATGATGGAAAATGTGTAAAAACGTATATTTAAATGTGATAAAAAAAACCGCACGAATCGTCAAATAACATATATATTACATTAAAATATATTATTTAAGTTATTAAAAATTATTAGACTGACAGTACTGCTTCAGTCTATGTTAGTAACACTTTATTTTTACATTATATATGTATGTTGTGACTATTATTTATTATTAATTACTTATAATATTACTTATAGGTATGATCTTAATATAATAATTTGATTAGGTACAAAAATATACAAAAATTGGAGTACTCGCAAAAGTGCTTATACACTGTTTTAATATTATATCCCGTAATTAGTGGAGTTATCCCGAAATACCCCACGAATTCCCGAAATATCGAGGAAATCCCGTAATTAGTGAAGTTATCCCGAAAGGTCCAGGATATCTCGTAATTAGTGAAGTTATTCCGAAATAACTCAGAAACTCCCGAAGAA